>JAAAKG020001523.1:0-21800 GCA_010014905.2 Druon quercuslanigerum
AATATTTCGCTTATTTTGTAATTTTTTCAACACTTCAAAATCTTCTAAATATGTTTTAAAACAATTTAGTTTTCCGACAATTGTTAAAACCCTACAAAATAAAAAATAAAAAATAAAAAAAATATTTTTTTATAATATAACCTAAATCATTCAAAGTTGATCTTTTATGCATAATGGTTCAAGACATTTATAAATAAATTATATCATGAAAAAAAATTACTTATTTGAACATTTTTATTTACATAATTTAGGGTGCAGAAATTCGTAATACTTGTTTAAAAGATAAAGAAAATTAAAACAGCGACTAAAAGCCACATTAACGCAGTTTCGGAACCAATCAGGTTTTCGACGACAAAGTGTTTCGACGTTTTCGAAAAATTTGGTAACATTACTTTTGTTTAGATAGGATCATTAAAAAACTTCTTTTGAAACAAAACTATAAGAAAAATTCTTGTAGATATTATAAGTATAAACTTTATTCGTACACTTAAAACTAAAGTGACTCGAGTATTCAGAAGAATTCCAATAAATTAAATAAATTTTTGATTTAATCAAAATTGCTCGGAAATTTAAAGTATAGAAAAAGCTGCCGCGAATTATAAAAATCTAAGCATCATTTTTCCATCTTCTTTACACGAAGCAAAAGAACGGATTTATAAAGATCACCAATGAAATTCTTATCAATAAAAAAATATTACAGAAATATAACAATATTCTTGGGTAATACTTACACGACAATTATAAAAGCTTGATATAAAATAAATTTAAAGAGATTCCGAATTCCTTTAAATATTTCATAAATAACGGTCGAATATCTATAAAATATTAAAATTCGAATAGATATATAAAAAGAGTATATAATATGGCTTTAAACCACAAAGGCAAATTCGAAACATCGAAGTATTTAGGTTTACATTTAGATCAAAAATTTTAGCACATTATTTTAAGCGTTTTTTTTGCAAGTACGTCCCTTAAAAATAAATTATTAAACAACATTCGCAATGTATGTTAATACTTATAATTACTCCAATTTTCATCAAGGAGGAAGGCACACGAATTGCGAAAAGACCATTATCATCAAACATTATAGAAAATTCAGTAAAGACCTATAATGATTTTCCTGTAATGTATTTTCTATCGTTTCTGCGATTTTAGGACTTATTTTAGGATATATATATATATATAGGAATCAATTATATTAAAATAGTGAAAGAATTATTGAAAAAGTTAAGAAACTGTAAATAAATTGTTTATTTTAGACCACTCATATGAAAGTGAAAATACATATAAAATCGTGATATTTCTGAGAATGAATCACATTTTAAATATCTCTGTTTAACTGCGCTATAATAACATTTCAATTCTACCAGTATATTTTTTACACATATATTGTACAAGAAATAATGATAGGATTTATATTTTATTCTGCATTGTTAGGCAATGCTCCTTAAAATGTGCTTAAATCTCATGAGTATCAAGATTTCCATGTACTTATATATTTATATTTATTTTTAGTTCAATATTTCAATATTATTTGTGCCTATACTGATTTTTCCATAATATTTTTCTATAAACGGGGGGAAAATATCCGAAAATCATTATGTTATGTATACTGATCCTCCTATAATAAAAAAATTTAATTGATTTTAATTAAAAAATTTTTAAAACATAAAAAAAATTAATTTGCATAAAATTATAATCGACTCCCTCTTTGACTCTCAAAGCCACTTCTTTTATGCAAATGGTCCCCATTATTTCTATTAACACTCGAGGAATATCGTAGTCTTTCTCGTGCTCTCTCCGCTTCTCTTTTAATGACCAGCTCCTCAGTCAAAAAGGACTCACGCTTTATACGCTCACGTAATTTTCGTGGTTTTCCAGAAAGACACCACTGAACAACCATGGTCACAAGTCCAGCTACATTCTGAAAAATAGACAATTATTTACTGAAATCAAAAATAAAATTAATTTCGTTATATTTATTTTTAAAAAAATTACTTTCTACAGTGCTCGTAATTTTAGTAATATCTTACATACATTAAACATATCCAAAATGCTATATATCCAGGAACCAACTTTAAATCGAGATCAAATGGAAGTAATTTGTAATGTTTCCCGATCAATTAAAATGAGTTTAAAAGACTTAAATTATTTAAAATGATTTTTATAGATTTCTGAATATTTGGAACGCCAGATAATTTTTGATCACAAAAATTATAATTCTGATTTGGAACAGAAAATTTTGTAAAAGAATTATCATTCTTAATTTGTACAGGGATTTTTTAATTCTCATTGTCTAAAGCAGAATCGACACTATTTTCCAAAGTTCCAGTTCTATGAAAAAAAAAATCTATTCCAATTCAGAATGATATTTATTTACAAAATAGTCAATTACAATTGAGAAGTATAGTAACACCCCTTTTAAAAAGTTTGGAAAAGGAAAGTTTTAAAATGTGATTAAATTTTAACTAGACCAGGATTTTCCTTTAAATTCCCTATTCAAAATCAAATTACAATTCTTTATGGAAATTCCCTGCCCCAAAGTCTAAATTATAAGCCTTTAAGGAAATTCCCTGTTCCAAGACAGAATTATATTTATTTACACAATTTTTAATGATAGTTCAGAAATATAGTATAACCCTTTTTCCAAAATTTGGGAGAGGAAAGTTTTAAAATGTGAAGAATTCTGACTTAGAACAGGGATTCTTCTCCTTCATCTGAATCAGAATTACAATTTACTTTAGAATTCACGTTCCATTTCAAAAATTTCCTGTTCTAAGTCAAGTTATAATTCTACACGGAAATTCCATGACTCAAAGGCTTAATTGTAATTCTTTAAGGAAAACTCGATTTCCAAGTCCCCTCATTTAAAAAGAAAAATTAAAATTCTCAAAGAAATATGCTGTTCTAAAGTGAAACTGAAAGCAAAATTATAAGTCGTTACCAGAACTCGCTGTTCTAACTTAGAATTAAAATTCTTTTAGAAAATTATTTGCTTAAAGTAAAAATTCTAATTCTTGGCGGAAATTGCCTGTCCCAAAGTCAAAATTATAATTACTTACGAAATATCTTTTACAAAAGTAAAAATTATACATAATTCTCCAAGGAAATTCGCTGTCTTAACCTGATGAATATATTTCTTTACTTAATTCTTATACAATTTGCTGCTTTCAAGTTATAGCGGTATAAACAATTAAACAAAGAAAAAAGTTTCTTCTTAGCTCAAAATTTCAGAAAATCATGTCAAAGAAAAATAAATATATTTTTTTTACCAATTTTTTTTTATAATACCGGATATCTGATGATTTAATATTAATTTTTTTCACAGTTAGTACTTGTTATCAAACTATAAACTATAATATAATCTCCAAGTGTAAGAAAAAAAAAGAGAAAAATATAGGCTGTAAATGAAAAAACATAGTTTAATACAAAAATCGTCATTTATGAAAAACGGGATTTCTTGGATATAAGCCATTTTGAAAATGTACCCTTCAATTTCGAAATCCGAATTCTGTAACAACTCTGAAAGTTTATTTTTATGTTAAATTACATTTGTATAATTTTTAGTTCGTTACTTTAAATATTAAGTTACCTGAAAGACAACAATGAAAGCCAGTCTAGCAGCTAAAATGTGCCAGTATATCGTCGGTCGTTTATAAGGCAGTGGGTTATCCGGAGGATTTCTGTATTCCGGATAACGACATATTGAAACGTTCTCAAAAGACGTTTCGATGGGCGCTGTCCCATTCTCAAAATCCACGGTATAAAAATATGCGAGACTGTGGTTTAAAAATCCTACGTCCGTTTTCTCTTGACTCACTACCGTCATGTAAACCAATCGAGGGATCAGATTGGATGAAAAAGCAATGATGAAGGCCTACAAAGTTCCAAACATACTATAGATGAATCAATAATTTAGGGAAATCAGTTACTAGATTATGATAAGCTGATTTTGTAATTATTAAATAACAGAACTCGGATCGACTAGAAGACATAAAAAAGCCGCATAAAATAAAAAAGCTAGTCGCATGGAATTTTGAAAAATGTCTACTAACAGCTGTATGCAATTTTTAAAGATAATGAAAAAAGCAGCGTCAGACACTGAATGTCTGAATTAATAACTTTATTTATTTAAGAATATGGACCACATAATTCTAATTGATTTTCAAATATTCTTTGCACAATCAAAATAGCCTTTAATTTTATATCAATACTGATTTAGCTTTAAGAATTCTGAATCTGGTTTAGGAATATTTCTTTCTGAAAATAATTTTAAAATCAGAGAAATGTATAGTTTACATTAATCTTTAACTTCAGAAACATTAATTTTGAACATTTTAAACTTGAAATTACTTAGCAATGAAGGATTTTAATTTGAAACTGTATAGTTAATATATGAATCAATCCGTATTTTAATAATTCAGACTTATCTGCCAAAAATGCTCTTAAATAAAGGAAATAGGGGAATTTTTCACGAAAATAAGGAAATAAATTCTTTTAAATAAAATTAATATACACGGTGGCCCATTTTAATCTATAATCCCAAATATATCTTCTAAAATACCTTATCTACATAGAAATGGATCCAACAAAGGTTGACCAGGACCGAGGGGGACATTTTACTGTACCATCAATTTTGACCTTGAGGTCAATTTTCAAGATCAAATGGAGGCCAGAACCTTTTCCTCAATGAGAACCCCTATTTTTTACTGCGGATTTGAAAAGAGCGTGAAATTACACGTCAAAAGTGACCTGTGGAAAAATGGCTTTTGTAATTTTTTACCTTTCCAAGTTCACAAAAACTATTTTTCCACAGGTCACTTTTGACGTGAAATTTCCCGCTCTTTTCAAATCCGCAGTAAAAAATAGGGGTTCTCATTTAGGAAAAGGGTCTTACCTTCATTTGACGTTGAAATTGACCTAAAGGTCAAAATTTATGGTACAGTCAAAAGTCCCCCTCGGTCCTGGTCAACCTTTGTCCGAACCATTTCTACGTAGATAAAGTATTTTAGAAGAAATTTGGGAATATAAATTAAATTGGGTCACCGTGTAGATACAATAATGAATTCAATATGAGACGCTCTAGATTCCTAAGATTTCAAGTCGAAATGTATTGCATTTTCAACAAACTTTTATAAATTTTTAACAAAAAAGTTGATTTTTAAAATTAAAAAATAATATCGTTTAGAAAACAGTAGACTTTTAACTCTGAAAGAAAAATTTTCAATAAAATAGTTGCATTTAAAACCAAATAGTTGAGAACTTTCAAGCAAAAGAGATTAATTGAAGTTTTAGACATATAGTTGAATTGTCAAGCCAAAAAGACGATTTTTGTAGAATACAATTGAATTTTCAATAAAAAATATTAAACTTTAATAAATAACTGTTGCATTTCCAACTAAATTAGCTAAATTTTCAAAAATAAAGGTAATTTGGAATAAAGAAAGATGAATTTTCAACCAATAAGTTGAATTTTCTAAAAAAAAGGTTTCACCAAAAATTTTCATTTTGAACCAAATAGATCAGTTTTTAAGCAAAAAACAAGAATTTTTTTTAGAAGGCAGTTGCATCTTCAAACCGGAAAATTCAATCCACAGACAAAAAGACGACTCAAAAATGGAATAGTTAAATTTTCATATAAAAAATAATTTTCAAGAATAAAAAAATGAATTTTAAACAAAGTTAGACATACAAACAAGAGAGATGAATTTTTACCAAATAGTTAAATTTTTAAGCAAAAAGACGAACTTATAGAAAATAGTGGAGTTTTTAATCAAGAAAAATGATTTTTCAACGAGAGAAGATTAATTTTCTACCATAAAAAAAGAGTTTTTATTGCAAAATGATGAATTGAGTATCCGAAATTAAATTTTTTAATTTCAAAGTTAAATTTTGACCAAGAGTTAGGATTTTAAAAAAATTATATTTTCGACCAAATAGTCCAATTTTTAACCATAAAGAAAGAACTTTTAGCCAAAATAGTTGGATTTTCTTATTGCGTTCTGTTAGGTTTGTTTGTATTTAGGGTAAAACAGAGTATAGGGGAAAGAGTGTTAAGACTCTAATTCAATTGTTAGTTAATCGATTTAATCGTTTTCAACTCCATAATGTCCAACTATTAAGGCTTGAAATTTAAAAAAAAAAATCTTAATGTAGAATACGGATTCAGGAAATTAGAAATTGTTTCATTTCAAACGCTATGAATTCAATATTTTCTAAGTATAAAGCTCTAAGGAGAAATTATTCAATTTTGAACGCCCTTGAATAAAAAATGTACAATTTTTTCTAGCTTTGAATTTAAATTTTTAAAGTTTCATTTTCATTAAAACTGAAATTAAGCATAGCGAACTTCTGACAAAAGGGGAAAAAAGTCGATTAGTTGCATTTTTCTTTAAAAAGTCGCATTTTTTCATAAAAGTCGTAAAAAGTTGAAAAAGTTGCAGGATTTAAGCCCTGAATAATAATATTTTGGATACTAACATTTGTCATTACGGAAATACGAGCAAGTGCGTCGAGAATTCGAGCCCAAATTCCAATATCGGTCACTCGTCGAGGAACTGGTCTTCGGTAATGTCTTAAAAATTTGGTAGCGTCTAGTCGCATTTCAAGAACATTATTTGCCAGAGCAAAAAATGGAGCTAGGGGAAAAGCTACGACAAATACAGTTATAAATCCAAACTGGATTACCATCTCCAGATATTCATCGTACAATCCTCTGGGACCTGAATACAAAAATTGATAAAAGAAATAGTTAATTAAGGAGGGGTAGATCAACCATATCGTTAAATTGAAAAAATTCCAAAACGTTGCATTTACAACTAAATAGTTGGATTTAAAGGAAAGGGTCGAATTTTTAATAAAATAGTTAAATTGCCAACCTAGAAAGATACATTTTTAAACCAAATGGTAGCATTTTTATGTAAAAAAGAATAACTTTGAAGCATTAACAGTTGTATTGTTAACCAAGCAGTTGAATTTTCAACAAAAACGATTAAACTCAACAAAAATAAAAATAATTATTAACTAAACAGTTGCACTTAGAAACAAATAGATTAACTTTCAAGCAAAAGGACAAAATTTTAATAGAGTATTTGGATTTTTAACTCCATAGTTGAATTTTTAACCACAAAAGATGAATGTTCAATCGAAAAGGACGAATGTTCAAAATTTCAACTCCAACCAAAAACCGTTACAACTAAGTAAAATCAAACTTTTTGATTATTTTTTGATTATTTGAGTTATTTTGATCTAGAAAACGAGCCATTAAATCTGCGCAAATGGGACTTATCCCGCCAACTGCAAAATAAAATTTAAGATCTGCAACATGTAAAGACCTTTTAGAGAAGGCTTAAAATATAAGTGAAAATTTTTGTTTACCCTAGAATTCTATTCTCCTACATTTTTTTACGTTGTAAAAATGCAGGGTTGATTACACCTAGTGCACCCGAATCTTTACTTTAGGAAAGTGTGGCCGTTAAGGGTTAAACCAAATAGTTGAATTTTGAAGCCAAAACACTATTATTTAAAAATAAAGTTGAATTTTCAAACAAATGGTCGAATTATCAATCTAAAAAATATTAAACTTCAACCAGGAACGCCCAATAACATGCGTTTTTAACCAAATAGTTCAATTTTCATAAACAAAGTTTATTTTAAATATAGCAAAAGATGAATTTTCAATCAAATAGTTAAATTTTCTAAAAAAAAATCATTTGCAACCAAAACATTTGCATTTATAACTCAATACTTGAATTTTCGATCTACAAAGACGATTTTTAAAAATAATATAGTTAAGTTTAATAAATTGTCGAATTTTTGTAACAAAAAAGATAAAACTTCAAGCAAAAAAAAATTTTGTTTGAACAGTTGCATTTTCAAACTTAAAACATTCAATCCTCGACCGTAAATATTTATTCGCAAAAAGTAAGATGAATTTTCTATCCACAAAGATGAATTTTTCACAAACTATATGAATTTTCAACGTATAAAACATAGATTTTCTGCTAAAAATGGAATAGTTATATTTTCAGATAAAAGACTGTGTCCATGCACCAGAACGCCCGGATCTCAGAATGGCCGGAATGAAGCGTTGACCAATCAGAAAGTTTCCGCGGAAACAATTTCGTTCTCGTGCCGAAGTTGGAAGCAGATGAAATTTACTATAGTGCGTGTTACATGTATTGTGAGTTTGTGTTTTGTTTACAGATGTGAGCAGTGTTTACCGATTGAGTTAATAAAACATAAAAAATTAATAACATGTTGAGCAGTGTTGGTGAATTAGGGTTACATGATGTAAGCATAAAATTTACGTACAGCATTATAGAATTTTTGTTGCGTTTTTTACATGAAAAATTATAACGCATACACCGTCTAATATCTTGATAAATGTTTCATTTGCGAAAATCACATAATTTCTAATATTTGTCTGAATGTAAAGAGAGAATTATTGTTTTTCATTTTTAATCATATTTGATAAAGTTCCACGTTAAATTAGTTGCAATAGATATTCGTGACATGTATACAATTTAAAATTTTTATTTAAAATTTATAATAATTTTGCAGGTATACTTAGTATTTATCGTATTTCAAATACATGTGTGCTAAGTTCGCGCCAAAGGGGTTCCGTTCATTTCCAAAGTTGACAAACTCATGCACCGGAATGACCGTAACCCGAAATGACCGGAACACCAATCACAGATCATCTTTGACAAGAAGGAACTTTTTCCTCTTGTCGAAGGTGCTATGCGATTTGGGTATCGGTCATTCCGGGTTACGGTCTTTCCGGTGCATGAGTTTGAAAACTTTGGAAATGAACAGAACGCCTTTGGCGCGAACTTAGTACACATGTTTTAAAATACGATAAATACTAAATATACCTGCAAAATTATTATAAATTTTGAATCAAAATTTCAAATTGTATGCATATCACGAATATCTATTGCAACTAATTTAACGTGGAACTACACAAAATATAATTAAAAATGAAAACAAATTATTCTCCCTTTTTACTTTTAGACAAATATTAGAAATTAATTAATTTTCGCAAATTAAACATTTATCAATATGAGCCGGTGTATGGGTTATAAATTTTCATTTAAAAAGCGCAAAAAAATCTCTAACGCTTTACGTAAATTTTATACTTATATCATGTTCCCTTTATTCACCAACACTGATCAAAATGTTATTAATTTTTTATGTTTTATTAACTCAATCGGTAAACACTGAACACATCTGTAAACAAACAACAAACTCACAATACATGTAACACGCACTATAGTAAATATCATCTGCAGCCAACTTCGGCTCGAGAACGAAATTGTTTCCGCGGAAACTTTCTGATTGGTCAACGCTTCATTCCGGCTATCCTGAGATCCGGTCGTTCTGATGCATGGACTGAAGGGCCTTAAAGTACAAAAAAAGGAATTTTAAACAGAGTAGTCAAATTTTCAGCCAAAGAGGTAAATCTCACAAAAACATAATTTTTAACAAGTTAGTTTAACCTTCAATCAAATTGATATATTTTCAAGTAATTAGTTACATATTTTAAACAAAAAAAATAATTTTCTAGCAGGAGGATTAATTTTTAATCAAGTAGTTGAATTTTCAAACAAAAAACAAACGAATTTTCCACCAGAAAGATTAATTCTCAATAAAATAGTTCAATTTTCAACCCGTAACCAAAAAAGAGTTGAATTTTCTTCATTGGTGTTTATTAATTATATATAGAACTAAATCTATATATAGAATTAAAGCAAAAGAACTTGTAAAAGGGCAAATTACTTGGAAACCGGGGCAAAATTCAATTAAAATCTTAATTTAGGAATAATTTCTTTTTGAAACCTACTCCAGACAAGAAGTTTCAAATCGCGTATCCACTGTCTCCGAGGAGCGATCGGATCTCTCTGTTTAAGTCCAGTATGAATTCGAAACAGTGCCCACCACTTAAACAAAACTGGAAAAATCATTTCCATTGCAGTGCTTAATGCTTGCTTTCCAACCATGATAATTGTGAGTTGAATGCAGAGCTCCATTAAGCAGCCTCCTGGGGAACACTCTTCTTGCCTGTTAAAAATTGTTAATTAAAGTCCAGGTTTTGCAGAGTTAGAGACTAAAAATCTACATGCCTTTTTCCAAAAATACGATTATATTTTTTCGGATATCCGACGAACTTCCCCTTGAGAAAAACTATGTAAAAAATAGAAGCGTAGTAGTTGACGAATTGAAATAAATAAACTTTTAGTGTAAGACTATCGTCAAATTCCGCTTGTGTTCTGAGCAGTTCCATTTCTGTCAAGTAGACTGCGAGCCAGTCATAGAAGTAATTCAATATTAAAATACACACCTGGGAAAGAAAAGGTTAATCAATTTAGGGGATATTCAAAAATAGGTCACATTTCCAGGGGGCGCGGGATTAACAGGGTTTGCGAAATGCTTGAAAGACGAAGTGATTTTATTTTTTATTATTACAGACTTTACACACTTTACCCTATTTCCCTCCTTATCCCTCTTTTAAATCATTTCTCTCGTTTCCAATGTTTTTAAAACACTTCCCCATTTTCACGTTTTTCGCTTAAATTTGAACTGAATTAATAGAACTCAATAAGAAAATCCAACTATTTTTCGCTGAAAGTTAATTGTTTTAAATTTAGAATTCATTTCCTTTTGTTAAAAATTGTACTAAAATTACTTGGTTGAAAGTTGAATCAATTTTTTCAAAATTCATTACATTGGTTAAAGATTTAACTTTGTATGTTGTTGAAAATAAATTTTTAAAGTCAAATTTAACTGTTCCATTATTCTTTCAAAATTTACGTAATATGTTGTAAATTTATCATTTTCGGTAGAAAATTAATATTCTCGATTGAAAATTTAACCGTTTGGATGAAAGTTAAAGTACTTTGTTCAAATCAATTTTAGTAGCCGAAGATCCATCTTTTGGTAGACAATTATTTTTTTAAAAATTGAAAATTAGTTTGAAAATCAGTTTTTTTATTTCAAATTTAATTATTACTTTTCTGATAAAAAATTGATCCCTTTAAGTTTAAAATTCAAATATTATTTGGTTGAAAATTAGCTTTTTTGTTAAAAAGTCACATTTTAAGGGTTTGGTATAAAATTCATCATTTTAGCTTAAAAATTTCATCTTTTTGGGTAGAAAATTCTATTACTAGTTTAACAGAAAATTCAACTATTTGCTATAAAATTGAGTCATTGTTAGAAAATGCAACGGTTTATTGCATAATTCAGAATCTTAGTTTGAAAATTTAACTCTTTTGATAGTAATTTGATCTTTTTTGGTTTAAAATATAACTTTTCGTTAAAAAACTAATGTCTTTCGTTGAAAATTCTACTATTTTTTGTTAAAGTTTAATTTTTTTAAAATAAAAATTCGATCATTTGGTTGAAAATTCAACTATTTGGTTTAAAATGTAACTGGTTTTGGTCGAATTTAAAAATTCTAATATTTTGTTGAATATTCGTCCTTTTCGATTGAGCATTCATCTTTTATGGTATTTTTAGTATTTTTGAAGAAAATTCCACTGGCTTCTATTAAATTATTTCTTTTGACTGTAAATTTAGCTGTATGAAAACGATACTAATTTTGGTTGAAGTTTAATTTTGTTATTCAAAATTAGACCATTTGGTTGAAAACTCATTTTTTATGTTAAAATTAAATTATTAAGTTAAAAATCCAAGTACATTGTTGAAAGTTTGTCCTTTTGCTTAAAGGTTAAACTATCTGGTTGTAAATGCAACTGTTTAGTTAAAAATTAATTTTATTTTTGTTGAAAATTCGACTATTTAGTCAAAATATCATCTTTATAGGTATAAAATTTAGCTATGTGGTTAAAGATTCAATTATTCTGTTAAAAATTTAATTATATAGTTAAAAATTCATCTTTTTTGTTCGAAAATTCAACTGCGTTGTTAAAAAATTTTTAGTTTTTATTGAGAATTTCTCTTTTTTGGATTAAAAATTCATCTTTTTTTTTAAAGTTCTTAGTTCAAAATTTAACTGTCTTCTAAAAAAGTTATCTGTTTGGCTTGAAAATTTGATTATTTCATTAAAAATTCGTTTATCTTGCTTGAAAGTTCAACTATTTTTTTTGTAACTGCAAGTTTTTTGTCTACAATTCACGCTTTTAAAGTAAACTGCTTTATAAAAAATGCGACTTTCTAGTTTTGAAACTCAACTGTTTCGTTAAAAATTTGTACTTTTTGGTATAAAATAAATCTGTTTTGGTTGAAAATGTAACGATTTTATTGAAAATTCAATATATTTTTACTTTAAATCTTATGCGTTTCATATTGAGTTCAACATTCTACCTATAAATTAATTTCCCTCTTCGGACAGCATTTTGGGCTATGAAGTCTGTTAAAATATTATGTTTGTATGTTTTGTGCTTTATTTTAGGCGTTTATCAAATGAAATAGAATTTATGACGTCACAATGGAGGGTACATGCCGTACAATGATAAAACATTTTAAAAATTATATAACACTTATAGACTTACTAAATTAAGGGCAGCAGCAATCGCAGGCAAAGCGAACAATTTGTAACTCGTCGAATCGAAATCCCTTCCAAATATTCTAGTCGACGTGATCATCGACATTCGGTACAAAACAACTCCAAATACAGCAGCAACTGCAACAGAAGCTAGAAGCAAAACTATCGAGAAACTGAAGAAAGTCGCTGGAACTCGAACCTTCCAAAAGCTGACATGTGGTTCTTTCTCTCTTGTTATTAAGTTCACCTGCAGGGGATATATTTCTCAAATTATATCATCAAAATTGAAAAATATTAAATTACTTCTTTAATTATATTTTAAAGAATGATAATTACTTTCTCCTTGACTTTGAGAAACTTTATATTAGCAAGAGCTTTAAGATATTTAGGTCGAGGGTGTTCAGCTGATCGATCAAAGCCAACTAAACCCCATCGATAACTTAATTCAGCCGACTTTCGTTTCCAAAGTTCGAGATATAAAACAGACCAGAATGACATAAAAATTGCAAAAGCAAGAGTCGCTGGGTTATCAAAGAGTGAAGTAATTTTTGATACCAGACAGGTTTCACTCAAACGCCAATAGTCACAAGTTTTGTCACACTGAGGACACATTATTACATTTTCTGCTGAGGGATCACAAGCTTCTCTGGCTAATTGGTTTGAACTCAAAGAGAAGACTCCTGAAAAATAATATAAAAAATATTAGAGCGACTGAGGTTTAGTTTTCAGAAACAGTCAACAAATTAAAGAAAATAAATACCATAGAAAAAACAAAGGAGACCAGCAATACTAGCGGGAATTAACATATAAGTATAAAATCCGAGCCACGCAAAATACATGGCGAAGTTTGTTCCAAAATATTCCTGAACGAGGTCGAGAGGCTGGATGTTTATCCATTTTCTTATTGCTGCCCATTCTTCGTACAATAAAGCTCTCACGGTTCCCTGTTGTTTATAGGTACCCTGGCAATTTTTGTTTGAAGTATGAGATTTCCAATTGACCATTTTAACGATTAATTATATTGAAAGGGAAGAATAGTTACATCATGTAAAGGATAGGCAGCAGAATATACATTCTCAGCCAAAAGCCTTTGGATTCCTTCCATCTGACGTTCCAAAACGAAAGCGACGATCATTATTCGATTATGCATGGAAAAGAAATTCTCATTCTCGATCTCAAATCTTAAAAGAACTCGAATTAATTACAAACGTTATCGGATTGAAAGTTTAGACAATAAGCTGCGCAAAATTTCCATCTGTGCATAAAAAATAGAAAAAGTAGGGTAACAGGCCTCGGACTCACTTTAGAGATAAAAAATGGTGTAAAGAAGGTCACAAAGAAAAAAGTATTACAACAGTTTTTAAGTTTTGAAATTTTGAATTGGTCTCAGATCGGAATCCCAAAATGAACGTGTGGACATTGTAAAATCTTATCTAATAGAATTTCCGAATTAATTTTGGACTAGTTTCATTTCGAATTTCTAAATTGCACTTTTTTAATTTATTCGGATTTCCGAGTTCATTTTAAATTGGCCTCAGTTAGCTTAAAATATTGCTGCACCTTTTTTGGAAAAATTTTTTATTATAATATTATGTTAAAAATCTGCTTGCTGCTCGGACACATTCTCATTTTTTTTATTTTTAATGTTTTTTCGCGTTTCCAAACAAATCTATCAGCCTTATTGAACAATTGTTGTAATAAAATTTGCAAACCTTTTTGAGATGAATATTTTTTTCTTTTAAGGGGTTAGTCAAGTTTCTAGCACCCAAAAAAGGCAATATTTACAATTTTTTAAAAGACGGGTTTATTGACATTAAAATAAATGATGTGGCATTCGAATACTGCAAATTTCGAGAGGTCACAGTAATTTTTTCCTCATAGAATATCCGTAAATAAGCGAGTTATAATCCATCTCCCAGTAGTCTACAAAAAAAGACGTTTTGCGGTGATCAATACTCATCATGACAGGATCATACGAAACAAAAAACTCGAGTGTCAATAGAAAAAAGATAACTTGCTCTCGTCTTTAATCAAAGTATTTACCGATATTTCAATTTTCGACAAAATGGCGCACGTTTAAACACAATTTTTTTTCCAAAAAAACGTCTATTTTTGGCTATAAAAAAAGAAATAATGGACAAAATCAAAAATCCTTGGATCGAAAACAGCAAGTTAGTAGTATGAATAACTGGTCAAAATTGGTAGCGATCGGGTAAGCCGTACTTTAAATATCTTAAACACCGCGCGAAAAACATGGTTTTGAGAAAATCGCATTTAAAGTTACCTACTTGCTCAAAAACTGCTCGAGACGCCTTCGCTTGCCGCCGCATATCTCTGTAATTTACGCCCCGATTTCGGTAAAATGTTGACACCATATTTCTTAAATGTTATACTTTCAGAAAATGCAAAAAATCGATTTTTTTAATTTTTCAAACTTGACTAACCTCTTAATATTTTTTTGCACCTTGCACAGTTTCATCGAAAAACGGAATTTTTTATTTTTAATAACATGCGCATGTCTCTCGCCTTTAAAATGTCTTTTAGGCTTCAAGTATCTTAAAAAATTAATTTATTTTGTCAAAAACTCTATTATTGGGTTTACAGTGGAATTATTTTGTGAAAATTTATCAATATACTTGCAAAGTCATACTTCTTGTCATACTTCATACTACTTAAGTCATACTTCTTGGTTTAAACTTCAACGGTTTTGTTGAAACATTCCTTTTTTTAATTAAGCATTAATTTTTCAACTGAAAATTTAAATATTTCATTTTTGTTTGAAAAGTTGTCTCTTTTGGTTGAAAATTCAACTACTATTCCACTGAAAGAACTGGGTTAAACTTATAAACTTTTTTGTTGAACATGCGATAACATGCGCATGTCTCCCGTCTTTAAAATGTCTTTTAGGCTTTATATATCTTACAAAATTAATTAATTTGGTTAAAAACTCTATTATTGGGTTTACAGTGGAATTATTTTGTGAAAATTTATCAATATTGTTTCAAAGTCATACTTCTTGATTTAAACTTCAACGGTTTTGTTGAAAACTTCCTTTTTTTAATTAAGCATTAATTTTTCAACTGAAAATTTAAATATTGAATTTTTGTTTAAAAAGTTATCTCTTTTGGTTGAAAATTCAACTACTATTTCACTGAAAGAACTGGGTTACGCTTAAACTTTTTTGTCGAAAATGTATGTATTTTGTTGAGAATTCGTCTTGTTTGGTAGAAAATCATTTTTTTTTGTTTAATATTAACTGTTACATTTTTCGTTGAAAATTCAACTCCATGTTTTAGAGTTGAAACACTTTATTAAAGATTCAGTTCTTTTTGTTTGAAAATTCATAATTTTGTATGAAAAGCCGTTTTTTTTTGTTTAAAAATGAATTTTTTAGCTGAAAACTGAACTATTTGGTTAAAAAATTAATTGATTAGTTAAAAAATTACCTTTCTTGTTGAAAATTCAGATTATAATATTCTCAACTATTTAGTAAAAAATGACACTGTTTTGTAGAAAACTTCTTTTTTTATTGAAAATTGATTCCCTTAGGTAAAAATTCAACTACCCAATTTGTACTTAAAAATTGAACTTTTTTAGTCTAAAAAATTATCTATTAGGTTAAAAAATTTTAGAAACGAAAAAAACCCTAAAAATCAATCAGATAGAATTTTAGATAACTTTACATGCTTTGTTTAAACTATTACTTGAAAATGTACATCTAATTTGTTGAAAATTTTTCTTTTTTTTAATTTTTTGTAATTTCCATATAAAAATGCACCTACCTGGTTAAAAATAAATCTGTTTTGATTGAGGATTTAACCATTTTGCGGAAAATTCGTCCTTTTTGCTTCAATGCAGATATTTTTTTATTGAAAATTAAAATCTTTTCTTGGTTAAAATATCGACTATTCAATTTTTTTCCAATTATTCTTTTTTTGTTCTCAAAAATTAGAAAATATTAGGGGAGAGGGTCAAACCTATGGACCCTAACAAAGGGTAGTAAGTGGTTCAAAATTTCAGAAAAAAATTTACTTAATGTATGCTTGGCCCCTAATTAGGCATTGAAACCATTTTTCTAGTATGTTATGAATCTTGGATATAAATTATTATTTCAGGGAATTAGCGGAGAAGTTCAAACCTATTTGTTAAGGAAAAGTAAAGAAATATTCGCATTAGCGGACAATTGTGAAAAAATAATATCTTTAGTTTCATGTTTTCGAAATAGTAGCAAAATAGCTTCAGCGCTGAAAAAAGTGTCAAATAGTGTCAAAGTGTCAATTGTGTGATGATTCCAAGGTCTGGGGTGATTAAAAGTCTATCATTCTAAAAAGGAAAATAAAATTTAAAAAAAGATCTTACAAGTAATCCTTGTCCCTGGAAAATTCGGCTGCGAGTTGATACTTCTTTGGTGGGAACTTGTTTGGATCCAACTGAGCAAATTTGAAAAATTTAGCAAACCAGGTTCGCGCATCGTCAAAAAAATCGCCTGTATCATCTGATAATTCTTCAGGCGATGAATGCTTGATTGGCATTCTCAATTTCATGATCTCGGCATATCTACACAGCACTTCCTATTTAATAAAAAGCAATGATGATTGTAGAATATAATATTTTAATTTTGTAATTGTAATCATTCAGGTAAATACCTTCGGGGCATTTATTTTAACAAAGCCCAACTGTCGAGTTGTCTCGTATTCTAACTCCAGTCCTTGGTCTAATAATCTACTCTCGAATTCCTCCCTTTTCCTGGCATGATTTTGATTATTATTATCCACGTATGCCAAGACAAAATCCACTTTCTCTTCTTTTTCGACATTATCGCTTGATTTTGATTCCTAAAATACATACTTATATATTCATTTATTTGAAAATGTACAAAGGTTCAAAGTCTATTTATATAAAAAAATTAGCGGATAATTGTAACAGCGAAAATGTAAGATATTTTTGTTTTAAGTAATCAAAACTAAACTACAAATTAAAGCACTCAATGCTAAACTCTTTTGAATTTTTAACTTTTGAAATTGAAGCTTAACAAATTTTTGATTGACAAATTTTGTAATCGAACGCTCGATAATTTACACATATAGAATGGGATCTTTAACACTTGGCAATAGAATAATGTAAAATTAAATGTCACTAAACTGCAAAACTTGAAACTTCTGTAAATTGAACGGTTCAAAGATTTCAGGATAAAAAATGTACATGAACGCTAAAATTTTCAATGCTCCACATTAGTATGCATCCTGCCCTTTAACTTACGTTAATAACAATGTTAAAATTATAACACACCCCACTTCCAATTCAGTACAAAATTAAAACGTTTCCTCCTTTCAACTAAATGTTGAAAATATCACCCATTACCTCCACATAAACCACTCAATAAAAATGTTAAAAAGAAAAAATTGTCCTCGTCCAATTAAAAAAAAAACAGTAAACAAAATTGCCTTCCTTGCAATCAAAAAAGTTCTTAAAAATGCGAAAGGCTTCCCTTCCAATGCAAAAAGAACCCCTCTTCCAACTCAGACAAAATATTGAAAATAAAAAGTTCCCCTTCCAAATTAATAATTATGCTTAAGAAAAGTGGCACCTTCTGAATTAGATAAAACATAAATAAATAAAAAATTTGCAAAATAAAAACAATTCCTTTTTCCAATACCGAAAAAAATAAAAACCAAATTTTTTTAAATACAAAGATGCTAAATTATATAAATAAATAATTATTTTTTAAATATAACCGCCATAATAATGTTTTATGGGGTAAAAAACTGTTCACGTGGTATATGGACGGCCTTCGCTTTTAAATATTAACGTTTAGGCCTTTATATTTCAAACAACTCAGTTTCAAATTGTCTAGTTTACAATATTTGATTTATAATTGCTCATTTTAAATGAACGGTTGAATATTCCTTAATAAATGTCCCGATACAGTTGAACAACACTATTGTTTTTTTCGTCCAATTGAAGTTAAAAATGGAATATTTTAGACTAAAACAATATTTGAAAAGCATTTGAAATTAAATAAAAAATTTATTTATGAATGTATTAATTTGAAATTATTTGAAACTTGAAAATAGTTTAGAAGGTCAATTATGTATTGTCCAACTTTTAACACTCGAATTACAGTTGAGTTTTAAATATCATTGATTAATTTATATTTAGGACTGATAAACTTAAAATGGTGTTAATAAAAAATTCTCAAACTCAAATGCTTTTTATTTTTAACTGCTTAAGTATTCAAAGTCAAAATTTAAAATTTTTTGAATTATAAACTTTTATACATTGAAGAATTCACAGATTTCTGTTTAAAAAATATAAATCCGAGTTATCGTTTTCAACGCACTGAAATTTTTCAAAATTGTAAAATAAATCAGTAAATTTGTAAATGAACAAAATTAGATATTTAAAAGAAAAATTTGAAGTCAGAAATATTAAATATTGTAAAATAATTTTTTTAACTGCACACTTTTTAAGTTAGAAGTTTAGTTATCTTAATTTCAAGTTGCACTATTTTCGAAAGCCTGGCGGCGCCAGGCCATTTTTAATAAATTGACTTTGAATATTTTCAGAAAAACCATAGCTGTTTTATCACTATTGAGCTTTCCTAAAATGTTCCAGTGAGTTGCAAAAAAGGACGAGGAATTATATCAAAATCAAAAAGAGAAAGATCTATATTATATTATTTAAAAATATCACATATTAAAAAAATCACGATTTAAAAAAATATTAGGACCATTTTTTGACAACCGCGTTTTCAACGTTTTAATTCAAATACTTGTATCTTATACCATTTGAAAAACACCACCAGGCCACTTTTTTTAGGACATCACTGGTTCGATTATTATTTACACCTAAAAATTCAGTAATTTTACTAACAAATTAAAAATGGGACAATTAAAATTGTAATGTTCAATGCTTAAATTAACGCTCTAAAATTTTTAAGATTCAAAGCTATTTCAAATAATTTACTTTCAAATTGTATAGTTTTTAATTTCTAAATATTATCAAAATTCTTTTTTGAATTAACGAATTTCCAATTGAATAGGATAATTATTTTAATTAGGAATCTATTAATTTGAAGTCTTTTTTAAATTAAAACAGTTTATAGACCTTCAATCGGATATTTAAATTGTTTAATTTTGAAGAGATTCATAATCGTCTCGAAAAACAAATTATTGTTTAATTTTAAATACTCGAACTTTATTTCAATTTAAACAATCATTAATTAATTTAGATTTAGATTTGATCATCTGGCAACATTTTTATACAATATTTTAGATTTCACACGCTTTTAATTTAATATGTACGGTCCAGTAGTTTGTAAAAAAAAGAGATTAAATCAAGAAAATGTATAATCGGCGATTTACAATGTAGAATTTAATGAATCTAATCATTACAATAATAAAGCTAATAGGTCTTTTAACCAGCTTTTGAGGTTAGGTTATATTTTGAAATAAAATTGGTATTTACCAGAGGAAGTGGAATTTGTATCTGTTCAAGAGAAATCATCTTTGCAGTCAAATCCATTGCAGAATCGTTGCCATTCTCTTGAATCAATTGACCCTTGAATGATTGATTCATGTTTCCATAACTAAAATTACATTGGTTAGAAAAAAAATAGTTTCTCGGAATAACGAAAAGTGCAATCAGGGAAACTGGGTATAAAAAGGAATGATGAATCATTTCATAAAAATGGAAACTACTACATATACTAAAAATAGCCAATGTTTTGTTTAATTTAAGCGGAAACTTTAAGTCGAGCACTTTAATTATTAAAATAATTTTATATCTACTTACAATCATTACTTCCTTATTTAAATAAACATAAGCTGGGTTCCTTATTTATATTAAGGAACTTATTTTATACATATTTTATCAATAATTGTTGACGATTATTGATGAGACTAGAAAAACAAGAATGTGCTAAAAAATATCACAGAATATTAAACGTCGAAGGACGTTTTTGACTTAGCATTCTCATTCAACAATAAATAAATATTGCATTTTGTATTAATTAGAATTTAAAATCTAGGACAGACTTCGGGAAAAAACAATAAGGACAATTCTGTTGGGCCAATCTGGCCTGTTTGTCATAAAACTGAACTGTCATGTGGGTCACGTGGTCACATAGGTCACGTGTCGGTTTCAAAGGTGGCGACATCTATAATTAAAAAACAGCTGTTTTTCTCCAAAATTAATGCCGGTACGCGCCAAAATCATGTGCAAGCTGAGCGACACATGACACAAATTGATTAAGTTTTGCAGTATTTAATTGGAATAATTTGTTTTTCGTTTATTTTATTGGATACATATTTATTTCATTTTGTTCCACACATTGAATCAACATGAATAACGATAATTCGGAAAAGAGAGTAACTCGGGCCTCAAAAAACAACAAACGTAAGTCTTATTTTACTCCTTATTTTTCACAAAATAATTTTAAATAATGAGGAAATTCAATAATGCCGATACAAATGAGCCAATACATCAATTTAATGATTTATACGAATAGTAGAAATAGAAAAAAGCAAGTAGACACTCTTTATTGCGTCCATTTTAAAGTCTTCAATTATTTAAGATTTTTAATTTTTTAATTCATAAGAGCTGATTTTTGTACTAGTAAATGTAATATGATTGCAAGTATGCGAGACATTTTAGAAATTTCATATTAATATTAACATGATTGGTCTAGATTTTAATAATTGTTGAAAAGTCTGCGTTTTGAAATTGAATTTCATATGACTGGATAAAAAAAAATTGGCCTGGATTTTGTTAAAGGAAAGCCTTTGTAAAACCTTGAAATATCGTGGTATTTTTTTGTCACACCTATTTCAGAATCTTAAAAATTATGTTAGAAATTTAAGTCGAATTTTTAATTTCCGAATTCACATGGATTCATTTTTTACTAATAACAAAATAATGATTATCATCATTCTAGGCATTTTAGAAATTACATATGAGTATTAAGGAGACTTGTTTAGAATTTTGTAATTGCTGAAAAGTTTGTGATCAGAATAATGTTTTGAAGTTGAATGTAATTGACTGGGAAAAAAATATGCCTGAGTTTTGTTTAAAGTAGACCTTGTAAAATCTAGAAAAGTCGTGGAATTTTTAAAAAGTGACTGGAACTTTTTTTTATCTCACCTGTTTCAAAGTCTTCAAACTTATTTTAGTAATTTAAGTAGGATTTTTGAATACATACGGATAATAATGATTATTTAAAATTAACGTAAATAAAACAAAAACTATGGTTTTCGAAGGAAAGAGTGAGAAAACAATATGCAACATTGTATTG
>JAAAKG020001534.1:0-21800 GCA_010014905.2 Druon quercuslanigerum
ATACTTAACTAAAGAGCGCACAGCAGTTTACAATGCTCTGAAGGACGAGTTTATCTTGAAACTGTATACAGAGCTTGTGAAACTCACAGTTACAAGTGCTTTAGTTTTCAACAGGATAAGGCCTGGAAAAATAGGCAGAAAGAAAATCAGCGCTTATGGCAGCAGGACAGCCAAAGACTCTCCATTTAACGATCCAAGAGCTGAAAAGGATGAGGCCGAAACTTATTCACGGTTCATAATTAGGGGCAAAAGAACTAATCCTGTTCCTGTCATGCTTACGCCGGACATGGAGGATTGTTGCGATTTATTAAAACAACTTCGAGGACAACCTCAAATTTTCTCTCAGAATCAGTATCTTTTTGAATTGCCGACTTGAATTCAAGGATATATTAGGTATCCAAATTCATCGGAACTAATCAGCTATTAAACAAAATGCATTCAACGCTTCATCACTGAGAGGATCTAAATTGAGACCCCATTTCGCTACATTATGCTTAAATCTTCCACTATAAGAAGATCAGATTAGAATCGTGGCCAAGTACATAGGGCATGTTATAGGGATGCATAGACTGTGTTACCAAAAATCGGTAGCGTCTAATGACATAATTTTTACATCGCAGCTGTTGAGTATGGCATCTGGACGAACCCCGATTGAAATGTACGTCAACTCTCCACAAGCACCACCATCAAAAATTTTAACCGAAAATACATTTTCTGCTAATAAGCAGCAGAAGAAAATCGGGAAACGGAAAAGTGAGTATTGTATATAATATTTTCCTGTCAAATATAATTTATATTATACATTTATAATGAAAAAAATTTTTTTTTTGCACAAATTCTGAAATATCAACAGGTTCCAGTAACGAAGAAACCAATTATGATATGAGCGCAGCTCCTAAAGTGAAAAAAAGTTTTACTTCTGGTAAATATAATTGCGGAATCATTATATTTCAGAATTAAAAAAAAAACTAGTCGCTAAAACTGACATTATAATGATTCGATCGTTTTTTGTTTTTACAGCATCTTCTATTGGGAAAAAGTTTTCTCAATTTTTTTTCGATGCTTTTTCAATGCCAAAAAGTTTCCAGAAGATCAATAAATTTTTAAGGTAATTTGAATAGCTTCCAAATAGACTTTTATTCTAAGGGGTCCTAAAAAATTATATTTGACTATTTTTATGAAAATTTGAGCTTTTTTTGAGAATTAAACTACTTGGTTGAAAGTTTGAACAGTTCGTTGAATATGTATTTTTTGGGTTAAAGGTTCATCTCTGTCGTTCGTAAATGAATTATTTGGCTGAAAATTCGGTTGTTTTTTTGTAGTAAAATTAATGTTTTTAACTGGAAACATACATTTCGCATTATTCGCTGAAAAACAAATATTTTTTCAGTTACTAACCTGTCTTTGTTACAGTAATCTTTAGGTTTTAAATTTTCTATTTGCTGCATTTATGTTTATTTTGTAAAGAATGGCAGACGAAAATAAGCAAGCATCTTAAAAGGGTTCATAGAGATGAGAAGGACGTACAAGCATTTATAGATTTACGCAAGAGAAGTAAGAAGCGCAGAAAAATCATCGATTCGATCCGTAAGGCAGATGATTTTGTTTTTAATACAAATAACAGGTTCAGCGATAGTGAACTAATAACCGTTCGCCGTTCAAACTCGAATATTGTTAGAGATGCCACAAATTACGCTTTTTGTCCAAGTTGCAAAGGTTCCTTTGCGAAGTGTTTCATCAAGAGGCACTTTAAAGTCTGCTCTGGAGAACAAAGTACTTGCCAACGTGTCGTTATCGCACCTGGTCGAGAAATTGTAGGCAGAATTAGCAAACTCGCTTGCGAAGCCTTGCGACTCAAAATTGTACCAATCTTGAGAGCGGACAAAATTACTAGGGCCCTAAGATACGATTCTCTCACTATTGAATCTGGGAATCACCTATGCCAAAAGTACCAATATTCGGATCACAACGATAAAGAAATTCGACAGAAGTTAAGACAGCTGGGTCGTTTTCTTATTGAAGTGAGAGAATGCTTGATGAATAACCCTTTTTTTGAGGCGGTGCAGGACGGAAGCAAAAAGACTATAGAAATTGATGATGAGTGGTACGGCCGGAACTTTTCGACACATGCATTAAGGCGGTAGAAAATACGGCGGATTTAAATTTTAGTAGAACAGAGTTTAGAATTCTTTCCCTTGCAATATCTACGGATACACTTCTAAGAAAAGTAGCAAAGCGTCTTATCTCCTTAAGGATCCGATTGGGCAATGAAAATATCAAGAAAAAGACGAAGGATTTTGTGTTCCTGCTTGAAGATGAGTATGTTTCTCGTATAAGCAAAACCGCTGCCATAAATCTGCAGGATAATAAAAGAACAAACGAAAAGTACTACCAACAATGGAAGATGTTGTCAGGCTATTTTAGCTTGCAAATGTATACAGAGCTTGCGAAACTCACAATTGCAAGTGCTTTAGTTTTCAACCGGAGAAGGCCTGGAGAAATAGGCAGAACGAAAATCAGCGATTATGACAGCAGCACAGGTAATCCTGTTCCTGTCATGCTTACGCCGGACATGGAGGACTGTTGCGATTTATTAAAACAACTTCGACGACAAGCTCAAATTTCGTCGCAGAATAAGTATCTTTTTGGATTGTTATCTTGAATTCCAAGAGATATTAGGTATCCAAATTCATCGGAACTAATTAGAAGTTATGCTTTTAAATGCAATGCGTTCAACGCTTCGTCACTAAGAGGAGCTAAATTGAGACACCATTTCGCAACATTATGCTCAAATTTACCAGTACAAGAAGACCAGATTAGAATAGTGGTCAAGTACATGGGACATGGTATAGGGATGCATCGGCTATGTTACCAAAAATCGGTAGCGTCGAATGACATAATTTTTACATCGCACCTGTTGAGTATGGCATCTGGACGTACACCGATTAAAAAATACGTCAACTCTCCACAAGCAACATCATCAAACGTTTTAATCGAAAATGCATTTTTTGATAATAAGCAAAAGAACACCAGGAAGCGGAAAAGTGAGTATGGTATATAATATTTTTATGTCAAATATATTTCATATTATACATTTATAATGAAAAAATATTTTTGTTTTTTTCCACAAATTCTGAAACATCAACAGTTTCCAGTAACGAAGAAAACAATTATGATATGAGCGCAGCTCCTACAGCAAAAAAAAGTTGTTCTTCTGGTAAATATAATTGTGAAATCATTATATCTCAGAATTTAAAAAAAAAACTAGTCGCTAAAATTGACATTATAATGATTCGATCCTTTTTTGTTTTTACACCAGCTTCCAATGATAAAAACTCTTCTCAATTTTTTTCTCGATGCTTTTTGAATTCCAAAAAGTTTCCAGAAGATCAAAAATTTTTAAGGTAATTTTCAGCACTTCTAGAATAGATTTTTATTCTAAGGGGCACTCAAAAATTAGGTTTTATTTGAAATAAAATCATTTCATAACATTCTCTCAAAATTTTTTCTGTTTTCTTGCATTGAAAATTTGACTACTTTGATGACAATTTGAACTATTTGTTGAGAATTCAATTACTTGGTTTAAAATTGGAGCAGTTTGTTGAATATGTATTTTTTGGGTTGAAGGTTTATCTCTGTCGTTCAAAATTGAATTATCAGGCGGAAAATTCGGTTGTTTTTTGTAGCAATATTAACGTTTTTAACTGGAAACATACATTTTGCATTATTCACTGAGAAACAAATATTTTTGCAGATACAAACCTGTCTTTTTTTTTAAAAAGTAATCTTTAGGTTTTAAATTTTCCTCTTTTTTATTTAAAATGCAACTGCATCGGTTAATATGAACTTTTTATGTGGAAAATGCATATTTTAGAGTTGAAAATTCAAATGCTTTGTACAGAAAATGTGTCTTTTGACTTCAATATTGAACAATTTATATGAATTTTTACTTGCGTAATTGAAAAATCTGTATTTGCTGCAAATTCTTTTTTTTTTTTTTTTGAAAATTCATCTATTTCATTGAAATTTTGACTCTTTTATTAAAAATTCGTGTTATTTTTTTGAAAACTTAACTACTTGGTTGGAAGTTTCAACAGTTTTTTAATATGTATTTTCTTGGGTTGAAGGTTCATCTCTAGTGTTGAAAATTGAATTATTTGAAATTTTTTTTTTTTAATCAAATGTTGACTGAAATGTTGAATCGAAGCAAATCGATTGAAACCTATAATATTAAATCACTTTACTGAAGAATAAGGAAGTTATGCTCATTCGCAATATTTGAAATGTCTCTTTTAAACGAAAAAACTTTTTTCATCAACACAGATCAAATTTGATGTATGAACAGACTAGAAGTTTTGATCATAAATTTTCAAATAAAACAATTCTGGTAGAGACTGATACGGATTGTAATAGTATTCTGATACTCATCAATCTTTTTATGCCTGAAAATAATTCAGTTAATAACTATTTACTTTTAAATTAATAAGTATTTTCTGTTTTTTACTCTTGTTTATGTTATATTTTTTACAACCTATTGGTTTGAAGCTAATTTTTTATTTTATTTATTTTATTCCCGATTTTTTAATTGATGATCCCTTTTCCAGCTCGAAAAATTCATATTTTAAATACGAAATTTGATTTGTCTGATTATTAGTGCATAACGCATTTTTCTTTCGAAGCGATAGATCGCATTTGAAACTGAAAAAATTTTGACAAAAGAAATTTTGAAAATGTTAATTTTTGACGAAAATCGCGCTAGCAACAATAGAGGGGGGGGCACTTTGCTTCACCGATTACTAATTCAACATGAATTAATTAATAAATTAATAGATTTCCCTTACTTACTCAAAGCTAGAAATTGCCCAATAGAGCCTGATATGGCCCTCATCAGTTTTTTCTAGGCTAGAAATTATGGTTGGGGCCCCTTCAGAACTCAACATCAAATAGGAAAAGATGGGGAAATTTCTACACGGGATAGTTATTAGTGATGCGATGGAGCACATTTGAATTTCGTCCAAGTTACGCTTTTAAAAGTGATATTTTCGAGGGGGGCTAGCGTGCCCCCCCCCCCCCACACACCTAACACTTGTAATAACCATTAGAGTTTTGTGACGCATAATTTTTGCATTGTGGTACAATAGGGCGCATTTAGGGTGCAATAAAAAGAGTTTGGGTAACTGCAAAAAAGAAGTGGAGGGGGCTACTTCAAAGGACCTCTTCAATATAACTATATTATTTTTTATCAACAGCGAGTACAAAACTGTTGCAGTTGCATATTCCTTTAATAATTTGTTCATAAAAATCGTAAATACAATTATTAGTTATATACCAAAATAATTGCAAGGGCCCCACAAGAATTTTTTTCATTTTTAAAAAGGTTGGTCAAAAATTGACGAACAAAATTGTTGTCGTTTTTCGTAATAAATTATTCGTTGTTTGCAAAAGTTCAGAAAATTCAAAAGAATAAACTGAAAACAGTTGCAACCAACGTCGCAAAAAAGATTGGAATTTAAATTTTTTAATTTTATTCTTTACTTAAACTAAACAATAATTTGCACAATTTAAAAAAAAATCATAAGTTAAAACGAACCTGTTCATGTTTATCAAGTGACCTTCTTGACCGGATTCCTTCATCATTTTAACAGCTTGCTGACTGCAGTACAATAAGCCCATTACGTTTATACCAAACAATTTGTCCCAAGTTTCTTTATTTGAATCTAGAGGTTTTCAAATTTATATTATACACAAAATATAACTTCCTATGGTACTGCGTGATTTCATTATTTTTAATTTTAAAATACCAAGAATTTTCCCGAAAGAAGTAATGCCAGCATTATTAACCAACACATTAACCATTCCTAATTTCGTCTTTATCCAATCAAATGCTTTAATCACATCTTCTTGTTTACTAACATCACATTCAAGGGCATGAAACGTTCCTTTTGCGTTTAAGCTTTTCATCTCACTCTGAGTCAGAAAAAAAATTAAAATAAAATAAATTATCAATATAGAATAAAATAATTAATAACCCTAAAATAATTTAGAATTATATTAAGAATTTGACTGCTAATATTGTACAATCATTTTGTAATGATTGATAATTATAATTAGCCACTTTCTTATTATGAATCTGATTTATTTATTTTTGGACGGTAATCTTTTCATGCAAAATAGACAAAATACGTATTAAAAAAATTATTTTAAATTAGTGTTCTTATTAATTTAAATATTTTCAAACCTCCATTTTTGCTTTCCTTCTGGCTAGTCCAACGACAATCATTCCTTCTCGGACCAAAGATTTTGCTATAGCTAATCCTATGCCAGCTGAAGCACCTGTCACTACAGCAACTTTTCCAACCCAACGTTCCATTTTTATATTTCTTAATTTTATTATATATCAAGAACACAAAATTTTAAAAAACCACACAACTATTATATTTTTTATGAACCGTTTTTCGAAGCTTTCTAAGGTTTTTGATATGATGCTAGTTCGAACACTTAAAATCAACTGTAGGTGCCGAGCAGTTAAAAGTAAACAGCTGTGACCTCGAGAAGGCACATTCAGTTTAAGAATAACAAGGTACAGTAAGAGATACCAAAGTTTTGAAATTTTTATTTAAATGAGCAGGAAAAAGAATTAATGTACAAGTATAACTGATTAATATTTTTAAATTAAATTTTCGTAATTAATAAAAAACTATAATTATTTAGTCACTAAATAATTAAAATATCAAAAATTTCATACTGCAGGAAAAGTTTTTCAACGGTTCTCAACGAAAATTTTTTCAACGAAATTTTTTGCAACTTTTCAACGTAAACCTAATATCAAATATCTCAAGATTTGCTAAACGGAATTAAAAAAAATTTTAACTGAATACAATTCACGTCATACCTAATAAGGAAAAAATACTCAAGAAATCCAATTATATTTTCCAAGTCCGGAAAATTCATGGGAAATCGGGTACTTTTCATATTTTATGCATGAACTGACTTAAATTTTTAGAAGCCATGATTAATTTTTTTATATTAACACTTTAATTTCTTTTTTTACATCGGTCAAACTGAAATCCAAAGAAAATTCGTACCTCCGATTTTTCATTTTCCTGGAAAATTTATTATAATAAAATAGCTTTGTCAGGAGAGAAAAACCCTAAAAATTCACGTTTTTTCTTGTTTTATCGAATTTTCCAGGAAAATGGAAAATTGAAGGTACTAATTTTCTTCATATTTTAGTTTGGCCGATGTAAATAAAAAAATTAAAGTGTTCATATAAAAAAATGTATTATTATTTCGAAAAATTTGAGTCAGTTTATTCATAAAATGAGAAAATTACCCGATTTCCCACGGATTTTCCGGCCTTGGAAAATATATTTAGATCTTGTGAGTATTTTTTCCTTATTAGGTATGATATGAACTGTGTTCAGTTTAAATTTCATTTAATTCCGTTAATCAAATCTTGAGATATTAGGTTTATGAACAAAGAAAATTTTTTTACCACTTGTGGCGTCTGTTTGTCTGTCTGTATCCATCGAAAATAATATAAAAAATCGAATATTCGAAGAACTGAAGTTTTTTAAAATATCCTTATTTTTCTCGTAACTATTTTTTGGCCGGACTCGCCTTTTTGATTTTATAGGTCGAAAATTCTTATTTATAATTTTTAAGCCAAACGACAACAGATTCGTAAAAAAGTTTAGAAGAATTATAGATTCTTAAAAGACCTAGAATTTTTCACTTTTTGATAAGACTTCATATTTTGTTTTTATTTATCGAAAATACTGAAAAAATCAAAAATTCAAATTTTTGAGCCAAACGACTCAAAACATAGGAACTCTCAAAAAGGAATTACTGATTTTAAAAATTCCTCAAAAACCTTAAGAACCATTTTTTGACAGGGCTTGTTATTTTGATTTCTTTCTTAAAAATACTATGAAAAAATACTGAAAAAAACTTCCAAAGCGGAATTGCAACTTTAAGAAAAAAAAACTACACAATTTATAAACATTGTTTAATAGGTCTGCTGTTCATTTTGATTTTAATTATGAAAACTACTGCGCAATATGCCGCAAAATATGGGTAAAGTTTTTTCAGAAATTTCAGCTATTAAATATTCCTGAAAAATTTCCATGGACGATTTTACGCCATAACTCGTCGTTTTTAATTTAATTATCGAAATGGATATGCGAAGATCGAAAATTGCAATACTGCGCCGAAAGACACGAGAAGCGTAAAAAGGTTAAGACACGAGAAAAGGAAGAAATTCTGAAGAATTTTAAATTTTTATTGTAAGCTGGCGCAGAAAATAAATATACATTAACAAAATTATTTTGAAAATCGAGCGCATTGTGCTACGTGCAATTTTATCTTTAACTATACACACTAGATCCCATAGAAGCCGGTCCGATTTTGCAATTCCTAGAACTTCTGGGCCCAGCAGTTTCTCAAGGGGCAGGGTGGGAGGAATTTGAGGAACTCAGTTGAGTATATTGCGCCATATTACGCATTCCAAATCAAAAATGTACAGATGGCCCTGACTGTTTATGTTTCGAGCGTAACAATTTTGTAACAAGGCCAGTGAGAGGCAATCCCCAAAACTGTTATTAAATGAGACTTTGGGTGTACTGTCTGTCTTTGAGCTCGATAAATTTTGAAAAATTATTCTAATAGATTAAATTAGATTGTTATTTTAATATTGGATTATTAGATTGTTATTAGATTAGATTTTTATTTACGAAATTTTTCATAATAATTGATGTTATTATTATTTTTTGGGGAACTTTTGCTCGATATCGATACAATAAATTAAAAATATTAATTTGAAAAAGATTTTTAGGTATTATTTTTTTTATATTAAATTTATATTTAATTAAATGATTAATAATTATTAATATTTGAATTTTGCGCAACGCTTTTTTTTAACACGCGCCACTTATTGTGAGGTATAGACAGTGAGCAATATGAGAAATACGCGATTATCTTCTGAACTAGAACCATGTGACTAGTGGGTCACGTGAGCAGATTCCTACCTTACCGAAACTGTTTTTATTTCCCAACTTATTTTCACACGAAGTTCCACATCGAGTTGAAAATTTGGGGTACTAAATAAGAAGCATTAAGAAAGTTGGGTCTGGTCTTAAATGTTTATAATTATGAAAAAAGTTTTTTTGTAAATAATATTTTAAAACTTTTTTCATAATTATTAAAATTCAGGACCAGGGCCATCCTTCTTAAGGCCTTTTATTTATCATACCCAATTTGCAACTCGATGTGGCTCCTTGTGTGGAAATAAATTTGGAAATAAAAGAAGTGTCGGTAAGGTAGGAATCTGCTTATTTCACTACATTTGTTTCCTATTCAAAATCGCTGAAATTAAAACAACAACTTGACAATTGTGTGATATTTATTTATTTATTAATTTTTGTTATATCTGTTTTAAAGTATAAAGTTTTAAGATGCGATATAGTTTTTAAAAAATTGACAAAAATGGCAGAATCTCTCGCTTTTTGAAACCAAAAGATTTTGGAGTATCGAGAATTTCCAAATGTGTCTTTCAAGGGATCTTCACGTTTCGAGGCCCCTGAATCCAAATATTAAGTTTTACGATAGCGTCTGTCTGTCTGTCTGTCCGGCCGTCCGTCCGTAAAGACGATAACTGTCGAAAAAATGAAGGGATTCAACCGATCTTTGGCACACTTTTTTTAGGTCCTAAAAGAAAGGACGAGTTCGTCAACCAGCCATTTTGGATAAAAATTCAAAAAGTGAGCTCATTTTGAAAATTTTTGAGACCACTTTTTTCTGAATTTGAAAATTCTATGTACGGATATTTAAAGTATTAGAAAAGGCGAACTATTTATCTAAATGACCTTTTTCGATAAAAAAAAATTTCTCATAGTTATAACATTTTCAAAATTTTAAAAATCAATCAAAACTCAAAATTTTAAGCCAAGAAATACACGATATGAAAAAAGTCAAGAAAAGAAAAACATTTCTTTTTGAAATCTCTTTAAGATTATCATAACAGCTTTTTGGATTTTCTTGAAAAATCGAAAATTCAAATTTTGATTGCACAAAGAATATTGAAAAGTCAAAAATTCTATTTTTTGGTCAAACATACAGGAGACGAAAAAATATAAATTAAAACAAATTTTGATAGCAAAAAAGATCTACAAATTGCTTAATAATCACTTTTTTATAGGACGCGTACTTTTTGTTTTATTCGTGAAAAAAAAAATTAAAAATGTAAAAATAAACATTTGTGCAAATGGCAGAAGTTACGAAATAAAATGATTTAACGAAAATCGTTTACCCAAAAAAGAGTTTTAAAATTGGTTGTAATGTACTTTTTGGTAGGACACGTACTTTTGGTTTTAATCTTAAAAATGGGATTAGAAATAATATTACATTCTCGTCATTTATGATTGAGAAAGTATTAGAATGGTCCAACGCCACAACCCACAAAAAAGGCCTTTTAACCATTTTCCAATAGCATTCGTTATTTTGTTTTTATTTATCGTAAGTAATAAGTAGAAAATCTAAAATTCCAATATAAGGCCAAAACACACGAGATACATAAACAATCTAAAAGAAGACTTGTAGTATATTATGGTTTTATCAATAAAAAATAATATGAAAAAAATCCTACTCTTAGCATAACAACGCGAGATAGAGAAAAATATCTGAAAAAAATATTGCAGTTTTTTTTAATTTTTTTTTAAGGCAGTTCGGAAAATATGAAATTACAAATATATTTTAAAAATCGAGCGCGCAGCGCGATTGTCACGATGAGAATGTGTACCTCAAGATAAAGTGAAACGGACAGATTTTTTTTCTACTACGTAATAACTAAGAAATATAGGTCCTTGTAAAGTTGATTTAATAGTTTCATAAATCTGAATAATCAAATACAAATATTTAAGAATGGCGTATGAGATAACACCTAAAACTCTTTACAGCATATTCATTTGCTAGATTCTTCTCGATGTTCTTCAGTTTTCTTAAGTATTCTCAAGTACTCTTCATAAGTTTCCTTTATTTTAAGAAAATGTGGAGACTGTGTGGCATTCTGAGTTTAATCATACTGACCTTACCCAATAATATCGGTAAATATATCTATAATTTTAAGTGGACCATTTGCAGCATTGAGTACAGTTTAATTATCCCGGTCGACAACGATATATTTCCTATCTAAAATCGTTAAAAATTATATCTTTTCTAAACTCATTTTTATTTAATTTCACCAATCTATCAATTATTAATATTTGTTTACAAAATAGACACTGTCTTTTATTTAATTCGTAGACAATTTAACATTACAATTAATTTCCTAATTATGCTTTCTGTTACAGAATTAGTCAAGGAACATAAAGAAGATGCTGTTCATCCTATACCACTTATACTTAATCTTACCAATTTCGAAGGTGTCGTACCTTTATGCCCAGGTCCAAGAAGAGGTACTTGGTCAGTAGGAACACATATTGAGATGGGTCAAAATTACATCATTGGAGTAATTGTAAGACGAAATTTGCTTGAAATCGTAACTCCTAGAGCGTTTCGTCATAATAACCATGGAAGAGTTAAAGTACGCATAGATGACGATGTTGCCAACGTAGCTGTACCAATATCGAGAGGGGATCCACTAAATGATCTGTTCCACGAACCATTTGGGCCGGACAACGTTCGTCGGGTCTGGGTACCCAATTAAGTGAAAACTAGGTGAATTCAAAGTGAAATCAAGCATGCACGTTTTTTGAGTGCATTTGCTTGCAAAGAGACATACTGAATGAAAGGAGAAACTCATCCTAGGCTATCCTAATTAATTTTTCTAAGAACTACTACAAAACTTTCAACATAAGTGGTCTGTGCAAAATGTTCGTGCACTCATTCTTTTCTAGAGAAGTTTGTGTCAATCTTTGTGTCTCGGTTGGTAGTGGCAAGGGTCCCCAAGATCCAGTCAAAAGTTGAAGGTGATCGGGTGCCCACTTTTCGTTTTAGAGTGTTTTTTGTGAAAGCATTTTTTGACGCTCGTCACAAATGGAGATACTCGAGCAACGAACCAATATGAAAATGCTTGTTAAACTCGGGAAAAATGAACGCGAAATTATTTTAATGTTGGGTACTGTGTGCGGGGAATCCGCGATTGAAAAAAACGAGTGGATAACCTGGTTTCAGGGTGGTCGGGAGATCGTTGAAGATGATGAGAGAGAGAGAGGCATCCGTCAACATTTCATATGCACAATAACGGGTAAAAAGTAAAGGAATTTGCACTGTCAGACCGTTGGCCTAATACGAGAATGATTGCAGATGAATTAGGGAAACGATTTGAAAATGCGGAAAGTATGTGCGACTGGATCCTCCATCACTCAAACTGTTCAGCCGACAGATTTCTGATTATGCACCAGTTTTTGTCCAAACACAACATCACCATAATGAATCACCCACTTAATCTCCGAATTTAGCTCCGTATGACTTCCTTCTGTTCTCCAAAGTGAAATTGAGTATTCGGGGTGTTCATTTGTTTGATGTCGCAACTGTCTAATTTTTTATGACGAGATGCCTGAACAACTTGCCAGAAAAAGACATTAATTCAGTGGACGAACTTTTTGGAAAGACCACGTGCATCGCGTATTCACAATATTTTTCTGTTTTTGTCATGTTCGATTTCAGAATATATTTTGAATATTATATGCTCTAATATATTATGGAGAATAATAAAAACTAATGTGAAAGAAATTCGCAAAAATGTTTTTTACTTTTTGAAATCCATCTAAAACCTATTACAACTTGCAAAGAAAATTCATTTTCTACAGAGATGTCTACTAAAGTTTAAAATTATTTTCTTTAAAAACTCAAATTTTAGAGTATCTTCAAACAAACAGTAATCTTTCCATTGCGTAATTAGTATTTTTTATTAACTTCACATTCGAAATAATAATGGCATAGACCTTTAGACAATTAATATCTACAATTTAAGAAAGTGCATTCTTTTTTTGTAATGAAAACTGTGATTTATTAAATTATGTTAATAATTAAGATAGACAAACGTATATTTTTCAGCCTGCTGGCCTTAAAAAATTGACTTGCTTACAGTTCCATTTTTACAGAATTTCCTTACAACTACCTCTTAAAAACTAACATCCATCTACACATTATCTCTAGCCGACCTTGCCTTCCTCGCTTCGCATCGCCTCGCACGTAGGACGCTATTTTCTTGCTTTGCCTCGCCTTGCCAGCCTTTGCCTCCGCAGCTAATCCCTAATCCTTATCTACTATTTAAAATATGTACATTTTTCTTAAATCTAATTCCTCTCCTATACACAGTCCTTCCTTCTCTTCTTTTCCATAGTATCCAACACCCCCTTCATCCATGCCGCTGCCCTTTTGTCCCCCCTTTCATGCAACAATACCTTCACGCTTATCTCTTTCCTTTCCACCTCTTCCCACACCTTTAAACAGTATTCCATTTTTGCATGCCCCATCCCGCACAATTCACACATACTCTTCTCTCCGGAAAGCCAGAACCTATTATATTTCTCAATGCATCCGCGTCTCTTTCTCGCTATAGGTTCCTGACTTCCTTGCTCTCCTTTCTCACACAAATATTGCGCCTTCTTCCTTGGCATAATCCGCACATAGTTCCCATTAAACCTTGACTCTCTTATTCTCTCCTCCCTGCTTTCTTCTCTCTTCATTCTGTTTCTTTTAACCAACTCGTACACCTTCCTTCCTTCCTCATGCATCCTTCTCTCATCTCATGCATTCATTTTCCCACGCCTACGTGTTTTCTCCTTCTCCCACCAGCATCCCCTAACCAGCTTACTTTCCCCTTCTTCTAAAAATTTCTCCTTATATTTACACGCTCGGCTCCCCGTTTTAATTCCAGAAATCGTCCTTTCTGTCTCCCTCCTGACAATATAGTTCGGCGTATTTCTAACTCCAGTATCCACTTCACGTACCTCTCCAGTATCCTATTTACCTCCTCACTTAGCTTCCACCCCGCACCTCCACTCCGTAAAATAAGACACTCATCATTACCGAATCAAACAATTTCAGTCTCCTTACAAAATCATTTGCAAACAACCTCTTTCCCAGCCCCCACACTTGCCGCATCCACACATTTGCGCTTCTCACTCTTTCTTTTATATAATCATCCACTCCCCCAATCCTCCGAAACAGGAATTTCAGGTACATAAACTCTTTCACCTCCTGTACCGCTTTTCCCTTCCACTTCCACTCCCCTCCCTTATTAAAGCCTCTTCGCTCTTTGCTAGCAGCACTATGTCATCTGCATATGCGAGTGACCATATCCGTACCACTCCTACCCTAACTCCTACCACCTTCAGAGATTCCCTCCCCTCCTCTCACCCTATCTTTCATCTCCTCATATACTTCCCTCACCCTCTCGATCAGGCCTCTCTTCACTCCCCTGTCTTCCATTGCCTCCCACAACCTCCCTTATCCACCGAAGAGAACGAGCCTTTTAGATCTACAAAAAACACGTACATTTTAGCATACTTTTTGACTAGTTCTCTATCCACCATGTGCTGTAAAACGTAAATATTGTAAATGGTTCTCCTTCCCTCCCTAAAGCCTGCCTGCGTCTCTGACAATATGCCTTGCCCCTCAAAATCCTTCCTCAGCCTATCTGCCAGCACCATCGCGTATATTTTGTACGCCGTATTCATTAACGTAATTCGTCTATAATTTTCCTGCCTCCCTTTATGTCGACTTTTATACAGTGGTGCGATCACCCCCTCCCTCCACCTCCCGCACCTTTTGTCACCTATTTAGAATTTTGTCACCTTTTTTCATCTATTTTAGGAATTTGTTACCTTTCGCACCTATTTTGGTATTTTTCACCTTTTATCACCTTTTTTCAATTGAAAAAGTAAGTTTTTATTCAAAATTACAACTTGAAATAGCTTGAGGTTTATTCGTGTTTTATGACTGGTGTACTACTGCATTTGAATAATCGGGCGCTTAGTTTTAACTGTTAGTTGCGCTACTGGCCACTCGCCACCTTCGCGCTCGTGTCTAACGTCTAGAGTCCCTATACCTATAGACACTAGTAACTTTGTCGTAATAATAATTAAAAATTAAGCTAATATTTCATGAATTTATAGGTGCATCTTCCTCTACTGTCTTTATTTTTATTACTCTTGGCATAGATATTTATTTAATACCAATATCCTTATTTCAAAAGCCAATCGTATCCCAAATTTATTGGTTATGTTTACTTCTCGCCTGGCATGTTCATGTTAATTGTAAGCTTATTATTTGTGGTGCTAGGTAATCAGTAATGAAATACCGCATTTAAGATTATGGACAGCGACTTTGTTTAATCTTCAGTAAAGAAAACGTTTAAGGTTTGTCGCCAAAAAGTTGAGAATATTAGACTCGACCATTAAAATTGAACAAATCTTTAATTTTGAAAGTCAACACAACAGCACAATACAAACTTTTTTTCAACGATCCTTGAATGAATAAAGTATTAATTAAATTGTTTGTTACAGAAGAAAAGCGTAGTTAAAAGAAAAAAGCAATTTTAAATTTTTTATCCAATAAACAAAATTTGAAAATGAGTTAGAAAAACTAATTGAATAAATATTATTGATTTTAATTTTCATGACCAATAAAATTGTATTATGAAAATGTTGAATTTCAGTACTGCTAAAATTTTCTAAAATTTATTTATTTCATTAAAATCAGTTTTTTATTAAGTGAACTTACCTTCAGTAATACTGTTTTTTTAAATCATAATTATTGTTTTATGTTTCAGATATTTGATTAAATTATTTTAAGAGAGAGGGAGAGAAAGAGAAATACAAAAAAATGTCAACGTCAAAGAAATTTAAAACCCCAGAAACAAAGCGAATTAAGTTTTAATCAGGCTGGAAATCATTAATTGATTAAAATGAATTTTTAGATCTTCCTGAAATCAATATGAGATAGTCATAAAAGAATTGTTTAACAGTTTAAATAAATTGCATTTGAAAGAAAAGGAAATAAAAATCAAAGTGGATGAATTACAAGTTACATCAAAGCAATAAAATAATTACACAAGAACAAAGTATTGCATTATGATTATTAGCTCGACTAATAAAGTATTAATGAGCGTTAAATTAAAAAGTCTAATTTAATAGATAGTGCGGTAAAGAGAAAACGCCTTGAAAATTCGTTATCTTGGCTGTATTCTTTAAATATGTACAACTTGCCAACTCATGCGATAATATGTTATTTGAACTAAAATATAAACATAAGTTTAGAAAAGCAAAGTTCTGATTAGTTCCACCAATAAAGAGCTTTATTTTTTATTTAACTTTTTTTTATCACCTGTTTGTCACTTATTTTCGAAAAAAATGTCACCTATTCACTTTTTTTGGCGAGAATAGGTACTGTGATGACTAGAAACCCTCCCCCCATACTTTTCTCACTACCCCCTTCAGCCTCTCCATTACGTCTTATGTGCCCAACGGCCTCATCATTCAGCTCCTCTTCATCTACCTCCCTTGTTCTTCTAATCCCCTCATCTCTCTTCCGTGTGTCTGATCCCTGAAATAAATCTTAAAAAAATTCCCTCCATTCGTCACTTCCTATCTTCTCACTTATCCCCAACCTGCATTTTCTAAACCTAATAATTATCTTTACACGTTCCCTTCTGTCTTAACATTTCTCAACTCCTCTTCCAGCTCTTTTTCCTTTTCCTGCTCCTTCTTCTTACACATTATGCTAAACTCCTTCCTCATTTCTACGTACTCCTCTCTTTTCACAATTCCTTCCACTTCCTGTACTTTGTTTTCACCTTTCTCTAAATCATTTTACATTCCCTATCCCACTACGGCTTCACCATTCCTTTCTTCTTGTTTCTAAATACCTTCTTTCGCACACACCCTTTTACTTTATCTTTCAGATCCTCCAATATCTCTTCCATCGACTCCCTCTTTAAGCTTACGTTTCCCAAGTGCTCTTGATACTTCTCTATTGCTTCTCTTGTCCATGACACCCTCTCCCCTAACAACCCTTCTTCCCCACCCTGCATTCCGCCAACCTCCCCCTTTTTCCACAAACTTAATGGCTGATGGTCCGATTCCACCCTCCCTTCCACTGCGAATTTCTCTATCTCCTGCCACCCTTCATATTCATTATCACATAGTCTATCACAGATGCCCCCATCTTAGTCACATACGTGTATTCTCCCTCTTCGTCCCCTGTTCTCGATCCAGTCTCTTAGAATCTCCCAATCTTTATTTATTAACTTATCCTTCGATTTTCTTTCGAAGCTCTCGCCTTCCCGGTACAGGCCCTCTTTCTCCCATTCTCGCATTAAAGTCTCCCACCCTTAGTGCCAGCATACCCTGATCTCTCTCTCTCCTAGTACTTCTTCCACTCTTTCTTTCACACCTTATATCCCATCCTTATTTTAGACAGTCACAAACTTGTATGTTACCCCTCCTATCTTTACTACCCTCATGAGCACGCCCTGTCCCTCTTCCTCTTCGTGGAGTTCTTTCTCTAATTCATCCCTAACTACTGTTATAATTCCCCCGCTCGCCATTCCTTTCCTCTTCACTCTGATCGCCTCCTGTAGCCTTTAACTATACCCCCTTGGCAACTCTGGCTCTCGAATACCCCATTCCTGTCCCTCTACCCACGTCTCTATCAATACCACCACATACATATACAATTATAATCAAAATAATATCCGATATTACTAGGAGTATTTGAATTGAATCAGCTAAATTAATTAATAATATGACTATATAAGAGAATTCTAACTTCTTTAAATTTCTTGCATGTAAATTTTGTAACATTTTTTAAAAATTTATATAGGCAAAGCCTCGATAAAACCCCTCAAACCAAATTAAAGATGCCCCTACTCTAAAAGACTAGTATGAGCTAATGAAAAAATAACATCTTTTCATTAAAAACGTAAATACTGGTCAGGGCCTTGTCAGTGCTCCTTTTTGAATATGTCAAAATAGGGGAAATTTACACAAAGAGCTGATCGATTTGTAAAAGGCTTTAACTAGCGTTTAATAAAACGACATGGTTTAACCATGAGCGTAATAATTAAAAATTGCAAAAAATGTGGGTAATAATTATGTCGTTGTTGATCCCGTTTTAGATCCGATCTGGAACATTCCAGTAACGTCCTACTAAGATCTAAAGGAGGCTTACTGTTATTATTTTTATTAACAATAAATATCACGTAAACCGTAAGATATATGTAAAAGCTGATGTCAGTTTATAATATCGATGTCATGTTATAGTTTATTAGTAAACGCGGTACCCAAAACTTTTTCGAAAATTGTGCGATTCCCTCCATAGAACCCCAATCTCCACAGTTGGGCATGTTATATAATTTTTAATAAATACGTACATCTATCTTCGTCGTCATCTTTGATTCTTTCCCTAATAACTTTTAGAAGAATTAAATCCTTCCTCGGTTTTAACAAAATTCCTCATAATATCACTCGACATGATACATAAGAAGTTCTTAAAACTCTGATTAATATCTACAATCATCTCATTTACATCAATATCTTTTCCAAGTTCATGTATTAATCCTAAATCCAGGTAAATTCCAACCAATCTCTTTGGCTTAATCTTTATTTAAGGTAATGGAAAAGCTAATATATACAGACTTTCGAGGTACGGAGCACATAATCAACTCATGTCCTCTGCTGAATTCAGTTGGAAAAACAGAAGATCTATATTGCTGCAGGTTTATTCCTGGATCTGAAAGTTAATTTCCCTAGAGTCAAATCCCAAGTTCTTACTGCTGACCTGAGGTTTCAGATTATTTTTATCTTTTACAATATCTCAAGTTGTTCATAATTGAAGTTGGCTGATGTGAGAAAAAGATCTGAAATTGTACCAAAAATGAGATTAATTTTTTGTAATATCAGTGTTGCATTTTAAACTTATCTCAATGATATTTATTTTCATCGAGACGTTCGTTTAATTTGCGTTTACTTTTTCGTGCCCAGTAAATTGCAACCAACCATGTGAATTGGTTCCAATACTAAGAGGACTTTAAAACCAGCCCTAACCATTCTATAACTAGACTTGAAGAATAAATGAACAGCAGTTAAGTTAAACCCACGAAAATTCTCGATCATTTTTTCTTTATATAGTAAGCGATGCACTGTGAGTTCACTCAAGCGAGATATAATTGCGTATTTTGTGTGATATTAACTTATTAAAGAGAACTGGATTGGATTCTCCTTCAATATAAGTAAAAAAGAAGCCAAGAACTTTCTTTGCACGACGAGGTCGTTATCGTTAAATAAAGTGCAAAGTCGTTACAAATTCCATTCTGGCACTATTCTTTTCTCAAGAATGTAACTAAAAATGACCATTAAAATTTTACTAGCTAGTGCGATCATGCACAACGAGATCTTTATCGTAAAATAAAGTGCAAAGTCGTTACAATGATGTGGCACACACCACGTGATCATTCATAAAAATTCCCTCACTAAATGCAAACATACACAATGAGGTCTCCAGTGAACATGGAGTGCAAAGTCATTACAATCATTCATATACCAAAAAAAAAATTAAATTCCCACGAACTCACTTCTACTATGCTAATTTAAAATGAATCAGGATAGTATCCTTAAAGTAATGTTATTGATCATGAAGGAGAATCCTGAGTAGTAGCGTTCTTTAGATAACGTTTTTTTTATTTCAAAGCTCTGTCTTAAGTGACAGGTAGCCTGAGAGACCAAGAGAGTTGCTTTCTCGTAGATCGTTGAGTAAGAAGAAAGCTTGTACTGATACCGGGATCAATATATAAGGTGCATTGGTCCCACGCCATCCCCGCTTATTAGCCGATGGCGCACGCAATCGATCGCATAATCGAATGATTTAGTGGATCTTCCCTTAGCTCTACCTAGCTGTCTACTTTTGAGTCAGAGGCTTATCAATATAAATGTTCGCCCGTAGTTTTATGATTTTATTTTAATTATGAAAATAGGACGACCGTCCCAGTGTTTTCAATCTCTTCAACAATATCTTGGAGTTCTTCAGACTTTGTGGAATAAAGCGGTCTCGAGGTCTATGCTGAAAAAATAAATTGGTTGGCTTCAATAGTAAGCTGAATTGTTTAGTTTCTCTAATAATAAACCCTGAGCACTGATACGGCAATGTAGCAACTAGAGGCGCTGCTCCAATTAATATCTCTCATCCTTTTTCCTATTTCTTCTGCATCGTTCGTGAAGCACTAGACGAAACTTGCCATAACTACAGCATAAAATTAGAGAAAAGCAAAGGTAGCATCTAATCTGAAAAATTCTATAAATATGGAAAAAAAATTCTGATTCTCAACCAGTGCCTCCAGAACGTGGGCTTTTTCGGCTTCCCACCATTCTTCCTTATGGGAGAAATACATTCATACGCAGCGTGTCGGTGAGTCGGCTCTGTTACATGCTGCGAAGACCAGTCGAAAATGCACGAGCACGAACCCGAGGTCTCCCGACTTTACGAATGATAATCTATAGCTTTAGCTGCTACTTAAATTTATTCAGGTTTTGAGATCCCGAGTTACCTTCGAACAATTAGAATTAGATTTATTGTTAAGAGGAAAACATAATTGATTTTATCTAACTAGATATAGAAGACAAGATTTCAGGATCTAAAATGTTTCAAATTTAGTGCTCCATGTCTTAGTCATATTTTAGTAAAAAATTAATTTATAAAAAATAAAAAACAAACTTTTGATTGTTAAATTTTCAACCTAAGAAAAACTAAAAATTTTAGTTTATACTGAAGTTTTCAGTTGAAAAAATTAATTTGACCCCAAAATGTGCGAAATTGCAACTAAAGAAATTAATTATTAACTTTAAAAATGAATTTTAAGAGGATAAGAATAATTCGCCACTAAAAATTTACTAGTTAAATTTTTGAATGAAAAATGGAATTTTCAACAAAAGAAATTAATTTTGAAAAAGAAAAGATTAATTTTTAACCAAAAATAAAATTGTTAAATTTTCATTTGAAAAACATTAATTTTGAATAAAAAAACAATCGAATGTAAAATAAAATAGTGAAATTTTCAATCGAAGAAATGAATTTCCGAACAAAAAGTATAATATTCTTCCAAAAAAGTCGAAATTTCAGCAAAATACATAAATTTTCAGCATATACTTTATTTTTCAACTAAAAAGACAATGTTTCAACGAAAAATTGATTAGTTACATTTTCACTTAAAAAATAATTATCAGCCCCAAAAAATCAAAGTTTCAAGAAAATATTTAAATTTCCAAGCAAAGAATTAAATTTGCAAAAAAATAATTTTATTTTCAAATCAATAATTTTCTACCGAAAACAGAAATTCAACATTTTAAAAATCAATTTTAACACAAGAACAAAATTTTTGTATTAACCTAATAGATAGATTTTCAGCAAAAACTGGTTTGTTTATAACTTTAAAAATAAATTTACAACCAAAAACTTTTTTGAAAAATAGTTTAATTTCCAAAAAAGTACATGAACTTTCAAACATTTTATACCAAAAGAAAAGAAGTCTTACCAAAAAATGCATATTCATCTAAATAAATGAATTATTAATTTAAATAGATAGATTTTTAAACAAGAAGAATAATTTTCTGAAAAAAGATGAATTTTTGACTGAGAAAGGTAAATTTTCCAGCAAAAAATACAAATTTTGTACAAAATTGTTAAATTTTTAAATAAAAAAATTTCCAAAATAATACAGTAAGTTTTCAACATAAGAAAATGTTCTGTTAACAAAAAAAATTGGATTTTCACTAAAAGAGTTAAACTCTTAACCAAAAAATCAA
>JAAAKG020001545.1:0-21798 GCA_010014905.2 Druon quercuslanigerum
AAAAAAATTTAGAAAAAATTTGCCACACTATAGCAACAAAACCATTTCTACAAGTGTACTAACATTATTTTACTTTTACTTCGTGATATTTTTAAATCGCGAAAATTAATAAATCGAAATATTTTTTATACTTATCTGATCTTAAATAATATTTATAATTCAAGCATTTAATGCCATAGTAAGATTTATCTCAGATCGTCACCTTCATGCAAATGTCTATGAAACTTAAATATTCAAAAGAAATGTACAAAAAGTTACTAAAATATTAAATTTTATATCAAAATTATAAATAAATAACTAATTTTTTCTCAAAAAAAGGGTATAATCGCTATTATTTAAAAAATGTCTGATAAAGTGGTTTCAAAAAATCCATAAACGTTTTTTATTATGAATACAGTAGCCTCCCATTTATCGCACTACCAGATATCGCGACTTTCCCTACTTGCTTTGCTCCCACTGTCGACATATGCATGCGCACGCATTAAACAAAATGCTTGCGCGTAAACACAATTTTAAAAAATGTTGAAATTCAATGTGACGTACTTGAGAGGTTAATATTTCATTCTTCTTTGAATTCAAAGTAAACACTTACTAATTCGTAAAAGTGGCTAGTAAATCTAGACCAAAAAAGTAGGTTGAAAGAAAATTTTGGAAAAAAAATTTTAAATAATTAAACGCGTCGAATAAGCAGAGACCGCAATTTATATTGCCAGAGAAATCGACAAGCACGTCAGTAACATTTATGGGTAAGGTTAAATGTGCGAGAATCTTTTGACGAATAGAGTTTAATTCATAAAAGACATATTGTCACAAACAAAATAAATATATGTAATCAAAAATCACTTTTAATATTTATTCTCAGAGCCTTGGAACTTTGGAACTTGTCGTGTCAAAAATCAGATCTCTGAAAAACATACTTTTTCTTTCATTATTAGAATCAAAACAATATAACTATATTATAATTTAAAAAAAATTATTTTTATTGAAAAAATAAACTTACAAATAATGTATTTTAAAGATATATTTCACAACTGATTTTTTTTAATATCACTTCTCATAAATATTTGAAAAAATGGATAAATTTTAATAAAAAATAGCTTACTTTTTCAGTAAATAGATTTGATACAACTCTGCTATTTCCAATTTTTAAATTTAACTTTTCTATGGCTAATGTATGTTTCTCGGAAAAATTAGCTCATTATTTATTAAAATTTAACCATTTTTGAATAATTGGTAAGAACCAACAGCATTAAAAATGCATTTATGAAAACTATCATTAAAATAATTATTTTTCGTTTGTTTTAACCCTCATTCATAAAAAAAATTTTCTTTCATAAGGAATGACTGATAAAATTATATTTTTATATATTATTTACATTTGTAATATATTAAAAAACTTAAATATCTATCTAAAGTTCTAAAGTATTAAAATTTTGTTCAAAGTCCACTTTTAAGAAAACACTAAGTTTTTTAAAATTTCTTAAGTGAAATTTGTATAATAACCTCTGAATGTTTTTGCCCAGCCGTGTACTCAACTGTCAAATTTTGACATTAACTTTTTTGAATAGATTCGATTTTCTCAACCTATCAGATATGAGGATAAAGCGCAAGGAGAGAACGATGTTTGATATAGTGGGGAAACTCACTTAATGCGAATCCCAGTTCCAGCCTCTCGTGATAAGTGGGAGGCTACTGTGCAATATTATATTCTTTAATGTAAAAGTATAATTTTACGGATAACTAAAACCTTATTTATTTTTTAATTTGTACTGTGAATTGATAACAATATCCTTGTTGAATATGGGAATATGTAAAGATGTTTTTTTAAGAAGTCTGTACATAACCGAAGCATCAGCTGATGTCTAGAAGTCCAACGCGCCTGCGCGCTGCAGTTTACAGCGAGATTCATTTAACATCTAGTACCTCTGTTGAATCAGCATAGTTCCTAGATTGGTCTGACTAAAGAGCGCCAACAGCGGCGAGCGTTGTAAGTGTAACAGATCTCTTTTCCCCGTGTACATGTCTCAACTCTAGTAAAGCATGACAAAAATTTCCTTTCAAGGTACTGAAGTTTTTCTCAGATTTTACTTTTCACATAATCGTTATTAATATCCGGATGTGGTTCTTGTGGATCCGGTAATTGCTTTTCATTATCCCTAACACCTATGCATTCCGATTCAAAAAGGTCTTCGTTGTCCACATCCTTCAAGGGCAGTTCATCAATAGGAAGCTGCTCTTCCACTTTAATTTGGATAGCAGCTATTTAAACAATCGAAAGAAATCTACTTTAGATATTGAGCGTTTTTAATCTGTCAAGAGTCTGCTCATTTATTCTAGTGGCTTTACACACATTTCTCTTGCAAAAAATAAAGGTACACAACATCACTATTCATATGTTATGTCCATTTTAATCGACTTCTTAGTTGCTGAACCTCTGCTTCTGCCTCTGGTTGTATTAACCCATTCACCTCTGGAGGATGTCACGTTACTGGATCATCAACAGGTTGAGGAAGAACATCAATTGCCGCAGCTTGATCATGTGACGCGGCTAACTCTAAATGGTGTTCATTGCCGTCACTTTAGCACGCCAAATCAACCTGCTGTTTAGGTTCCACTGCTTGGCCTTCTGAGATGTGTAGATTAGTCTTAATATTCTTCACTTTAGCGGTAAGCTCTCTTAAAGCGACTTTCCTTATATGAAGATACTTTGTAGCAAATTTCGTTCTAAAATTGTTTCCTTTTTCGCTTTTGCTTTCAAACTTTACACATTCACTGTAGAGACTCACCAATTCCTTTCGTTGTGGTATCCCACTTGATGCTCTTCCACGGCATCCTCAACTACCGCGAAGCCAAAGCGGTTTTATTATATTTCTTTTACAAACTTACTATCGGTTGAACTCGGTTCTTCATATTAGCCACGGACTAAATTTAGTGACTGATAAGATGAGGATTTTATAAGTTAATTTAATATGATGTTTGAAATCTTTTGCGATGACGTTGCAGGTACAAAATTAATCCGCAGGCGTTGGAGGTGACAACAGTCACATCTGGATGCTTTCTTAGAGCTACCATCTGCCACTCCAAAGTTCTTTTATACGAATACTTCCTGAGGGTCCACAAATTTTCTTTCAATGCAACAGGCGTTTAAGAAAACCGCCTTCTGAGCTGCTGCCAGTGTCCTACTAACTCTTAAATGTTCAAGATGCGCAGTGCATATTGCGTGCACATTGCCTGTAGCCGAAATCACAATAGGATGAAGAGATGCATGTTTCACATTCTTCCATATTGTATTTACTTTATGCCTTAGCTTGATATACGCATAGATCTTGGTTGTACGGGCTGCCTGGAAGTGTTGGTTTAGTGGACAAGCAATTTCCATAATGTGTGACAGTAAGAGAGGAGTAGCCAGAGTTATGGCAATAACAGGTAGTGGTACCCATAGTGAAGTAAGGAAAAGGGGAGGACGTTACAGATTATAGAGGTGTGACGCTGATGCCAACATTGTATAAACTATATTGAACTGATTGTTTAAAGTATATGTAACTGTTTTGTCGGAGAGATTGAAGAAAACAGTTGTGGAAAAAAGATGAACCCACCGAATCTGACAGGGTTTAGAGAAGGAATGGGGGTGATGGACAATATATATGTTCTGAACTGTCTGATAAAAGCGGTGTTTGAATCCATGCCCAGAGTCGAAATAGAAAAAGTTCTGGTGAAAAAAGGGATACAAACGGGCTTAATAGAGTATGGTAAACTTTTAAAGACAAAAAGCAGCGGAAGGGCAGGAGAACAGGTAGGGGTTAGTTTATAGTGAGTGAGAGGAGTAAGGCAAGGATGTCCTCTGAGCGCACTTTTATTAAATATATGGATCTGAGAATTAGAAGAAGAAATCAAGAGAAAACGACAGAGAGAAGTTCGGATGGGAGAGGAAAAGTTGAATTTAATGTACATACGACAAGGATAATGAGGTTGCGAAAAGGAGGGAAGAAAGAAAGAACGGGCTGGGAGATGGAAGGAAGTAAAGTTCGATGAAATCAAGGAGTTCAAATATTTGTGATATACCTTGCAAACGAATGGAGATCATAGAACTCACAAAAGAGAAAGGATAAAAGAACAGCAGTGATAATGAAACAGGTATGGGGAATAGGAAAAAGAAGGTTCAAGAAGGATTCGAGACGGAGTATATGGTTTTTTGATGCGCTGATACGGCCAGTATTAGGTTATGGATCGGAGATATCGGGATAGAAGGAAAGGAAAGATATTGAGAGTTTAGAAGAAAGGTATATATGGTGGACGCTCGGGGTATCCTGCAGGACACCTGGATATATGGTGAGAGAAGAAGAGCAATGAGATAAAATAAGTACTAGAGCGGGTAAAAGGGCATAGCAATTTGAAACAATGTTAAGGGAGGCAAAGGGAGGGGAGTTAGCAAAAAAGTCTTTGAAGGAGGTAGAAGAAAGGAGAAGGAGAGCAGTAGAACTATCAAGATGGTAAAAAGAAAGGAGAGTTTTTTAGTGATAAAGATATTGGAGAGGGGAATGGAATAATCTATGAAGAATTGAAGAGAAGAGGCAAGAAAATACAATTAATGGAAAAATGGGGAATGATTGAGAAATCAAAATATTATAAATAACATACGATGATCAAAATGAAGGGAATACCAAAGTATTTAGAAAAGGAGTGGGGAAAAAGAAGGTGAGCCAAAATAGCAAGATTGAGATTGGAAAATGAGGTAAGGAAGGGGAAGTATTGGGAAGAGGAAGAGAACAGAAAATGCAAGATATGTGAATGGGAGGAGGAAGCATGGGAGCATTATGGGAAGGGTGTAAAAGAGGAATGGAAGATAAGGGCAGCTGGCAAGAGAATGTTGTAAATATTCTAGGGGATTGAGAAAGAATGAAGGTGGGAAAATGACAAAATGACAATAAGAAAGAAGAGAAGTGAAAGTGAAGGAAAAAGGAAACAGAGTTCGCCTAAATAAGAAACGTAAAGATCTGCAAGCAGTTATTATTATGTAGTTTTATCAGTAGATTAAGATGCGCTTGCTCTCACTCGCTCGTTCTCTCGCTTCGTTCGCTCGCTCATTCTTCCGATTGTACACAATTGCTCTAAATTAATATTAAACTAAGGAGATATAAGCATTGATGTTAGTAGTTGAAAATATGTTAACCAGTAAGGATTAGATAATGTAAAGTTTGTAGATGATCTTTTAAGCGACGAAGGTCATGTAAACGCTTAGAGTACACATTATGAATAACGAAGAATAAACCTGGCCCCATGGGTATTATGCAAAATATTTAAAATAAACTAAAACTGAATACATTTTTCTACGTATGCAACGTTAAATTATATTAGTAACTACAGCTTTGATTCCGTAATTAATTGTACTAATATAACAAGGTAAAAAAATCATAAATTTTGTAATCATTGGGCATTAATGAATGTAATAAATGAATATAAAAATATATAATTTATCATTAATTTCGAATAAACAACATCGATTTTGTCCTACATTGCCAATGAACCTGACCTAATATACTCTATATCTAGCAGATAAGTCGTCATGCCAAAAATTTATACCAAAAAATACTTACCGCCCAAGACTTCCCATCATAGCTTCTCATAGCTACTTTGAAACCATCAGAAATGTATTCTTTAACTATATCTCCAAGAAGAGAATGTTTAAAGAGAGCTCTCAATATGTTCAACGCATGTGTCTTGATTTCCGTTAAGTTACTATCATGTGTCATATCTTTTAAAGTCATTTGGTACCCACTGCATGAGATGTCACACACTCCTTTAAATTGACAAAATATTGTCTTGTTGTACATTATACATTGTATGTCATAAGACAATGTGTCAGATTCTATTAGTCGGCAGAATCCAAGTAAAATGCCCATTACAGAATTAAATATGGAATTACTGGAATTATCGTTCTTCCGGAGTGCAGAAGATACAATTGCCTACAAAAAATTACACTTTAATTGTTATATAAATATCAGTTGTAACTTGATAAATGTTATCGGAATATCGACATATTAAACAGAATTTGTAACTCGTAACAGAATTCTGAATATAGAACTAAAAAAAATCAGCTCGAAATTATCTTCTTTTCTCCATTTATTTCTTTATAAAAAAAATTTATTTGATTTAAAAAATATATAGATTGTCTGAAAAAAGTTTAAAAGATGTGCCCCAAACTTAATATGAACTTTTTTTGAGCCAAAAATTACACTTTGCATTCAAGCACCCATATATTAATAGATTGGTCCGAAATTATACCTGATGAATTAAAAAAAAATAGATTTAAACGAAACCCTCAATCTTTTCCATTACTTCAAAAAATCTCCAAACGGCCAGCTGTGGATTCGGCGTAAACTTTGTAATTTCGAAAAATTTCAACGAATAATTTCTTTGAGCATAATTTAAATTTCAACACCTTGTGATGACCCAAAAATAACCTTAAAAACCGACAAGGACAATTTCGTGTAAAATCGACAATCATAAGCACTTTTTTCATTTTCTAAGCAACACTGGTAGATATTCGACTAGTGACATGTTCTTTTACGCTTATTATTTAATTTACAACTATTTGAACAATGTCAATTTGTTAAAATAATTGTTCCTACTTTTTCATTGAAACGCAATTTATTCTAAGATCTTGCATTGGCTTAAACTAAAGTATATTTTATCTGATATAGGCAGAATAAGCGCAATTTATCTGCCCGCGGAGCAGCAAAAAAATAGCACTTTATTGTACCGCGACGAGCGGCACGTAAAGTGACAGTAAGAAGGAAGAAGTGAGTAATTAAGAAAGAAAGAGCGATACTAAAACAGATAAAAAGGCCATTCAAATTACTGCTTTAGAGTTGCTTCATCTCCCTTTCATACTTCCATTAGAAAGAACGAGATGGAGTGAGTGCGAGAGAGAACTGTGACATTTGTGTGTGCGCATATTAAGTGTAACGTCTCTTTACAGAAGCGTCTTTCTTGAGAAATAAACGGCATAAGAAAATCTAAATCGAAATTTTGTAATTGGGAAAAGCCAAGACAAATCATGGCTCGAGGTACTATATGTGAGGTACACATATGCCAAAAGATACGTTGATGTTTCCCTTGACAACACGAAATCTGCGGCAAAATTGGTGAACAAAAATATCCATATGCCATCGACTTCACACACATTAGATTTCAAAAACATCGACACGGAAACGATTTGGGAAGATATCAATTAAAAAAAACCACGAGGAACTTAAGCATTCGATGAATGAGTCGCCAAGGAAAAACTTTATAACAAACGAAACTCCATTGACCAGCATCGCCGAAAAAAATATAAATATTCAAAACACCGACGTCGATGCCAATCTCAATACGAAGAATGTGAAGATACAATTCATTACCCGGTGTATAAGCTTAAATCCGCTTTTTTTTAGGCAAAAAAGTCTTTTTTTTTGCAGAAAATAAAATAAACTTTATTCAAAGTATTTTCCCTCGCTTGCTATACATTTTCCCCATCTCTCGGACAATTTGTGTATACCACGCCAAAAAAGGTCTTTATCTTTCGATGCAAACCACTCGCCAAGCCATTTTCCGACGTTTTTATACGAATCGAAGTGTTGTTCAGCGAGCGCATGACCCATCGACGAAAACAGGTGGTAATCAGAAGGGGCCAGGTCTGGCGAATAAGCGGGATGAGATAGCACCTCCCATTTGAGTGTTTTCAAGTAGTTTTGGACCATTTTTGACGTGTGAGATGGGGCGTTGTCGTGAAGCGTCGCTCCATCTGCCTATCGTTCAGTTCATGAGGTACCCATTTTCCCATTTTTTGGATCTTTCCAATGGCTTGTAAATACATGGAAATGGCTGGATGAGTAACACCTAACTGTTCGGAAAGCATTTTTTGCGTTTGTGTATCGTCCTCATCCAAAAGAGCCTGTAATTCATGGGCCTCAACTTTTTTGGGCCGATTTTCACGCTTCTTGTCACTCAAGTTAAAATGACCGTCTTTGAACCGACGAAACCAGTCTCTACAAGTTGTTTCCGATAAAGCATTGTCACCATAGGCCTCCACAAGCATTCGATGTGATTCGGCAGCCGATTTCTTCAAACTGAAACAAAAAAGTAGAGCTTCCCGCAAATGCTTCTTTTCTGGCACAAAACTAGACATGATTACACAAGGAAAAATATAATGTTGTTTTATAAAAAAACTGACTATGTGCACTGATTTATGTAGACAGGTGTCGAACTCACACAAAAAAGCACGACGTTTCTATTGTAGGTAAATATGTTCACTACCTCCATCTCTGAGTAAACAGCGGATTTAAGATTATAAACCTGGTAATTGTTCGAGTATGAATATAAACCTTAACGAATAATAAAAAGAATTTCTTCGATCCTTCTCTTCCGTCCTGGAATAACTATTTTCTTTTGCTCCAGATTAATTAGGAATTATTATTTATTTATGAGACACGGATTACTGTTTATTTGGAACTACTTACTCTAAGGTGGTCAATCTTTTATAGTAAAAAAATATTTTAAAACAAAGTCGTAAATGGTTCCTTTTACGATAAAAATTATATGTGGAAAGAAAAATGTAATTGGATAATATTTAGAGGTCGCGCAACGATCACAAACACATATTTCTCTAAAATTGAGTTAAACATTGGTCGTTGTTTCTTTCAACGTTAAATATAGTTTAAAAATAAGAAGTTTAATTTATTAGTATGCGTGATGTAAAACTGGTAATTTAGTTATTCTCAGTGTTCTAATGTTTCTAGCAAGTAATATTAAATCTTATTTGAGAAGTCAAGGTAATACATAAAAATAACAATAATATCTTTAAATAACTGATTTTTTGGTTTGAAATAATAATTCTAACGTCTGTTAACCTCAAGGCAATTTAAAATAAATTGAATGTAGAGAAATAATATTGGTTAATACAAGAAACTGATTCGGAGTTACCAACAAATCTTCTACCAAAAACACCTCAACTTTTTTAACTTTTCTTCCACCATCATACATCGCACCAAAGAAAAATTTCGCAAAATGCAAATATTGTCTACCTGCAGTTATCAAGAAAATAACAGCTGTATTTCTAGACCATGAATCAGTACGTAAAAGAAAAGGTAGATAATAATCTACTTTTGAGAAAAATAAGAAAGATTATTTTTAAAAGTTCAACGTAAAATGAGAGTTATAACGATAGAAAATGTATATCAGGAAATTTAGGGACGTATGAGAGTTTCAAAAGAGAAAATATGTGATAGAAGAAAAAAACCAACGAAATCGTGCAAGAAAGGGAGAAGAAAGTTTTTCGTATGAGCTGTATTCTTCTTTAACTGACCCATTAATTGTAGACGAGGTGGAAAATAACGAGGAATTTACAGAGATTTCGAACTACTATAAAAAAGAAATAACTAAGTCAATGTAAACTAAATTTGAGTTACCAGACACATGTCGTCCAGAGAAAAAAAAACACGAATTCTACAGAACATAATAAAATAATCTGATAGAAAGTATACTATGCTCGCTGCAGCTATATTTCGAGCTAATGATATAAACGTTAACACGTTACGAAAAAGAAAAAATTCTAGGAATTCCGAAACTAATTTCTGGGACAGGTAAATGCATTGCAGATGCTGTTTTTTAATCTTTTGATTATGTGAAAAGTTATCAATATAATTGGAATGTGTTTTAATACTATCAGGCCTAGCACGGAAACAAGTATATTTTCAGAAAAAACTGATTGGCAATACTTTACTTTACTTTGGTTCCCATCATCATATCCAAGAACTGATTGTAGGTGTTGTTTCCCTATTTCTATAAGATTTAAAAATTGTTGAAAAAAATAAATAAATAGAAATGTATACCTTTAATCGATTCCGGAATAAATTTATCTTTTGTACAAGAATTCAGAAAAAACGTCATAAAATTTCTTCAGAATATCCTACAACGAAAAGAAATGTCTTATCTACCACGAGACGATTATGAAGAGATGATAGAGCTTTGTCTGCTAGTGTTAGGTGATTCACTTGGAAAGAAGAACTACTGCTTTAAAATTCCCAGTGCTTACCATTTACCTTGACTAATAGCAAAAGTAATCTATTGCCTGGTTAACGTGTTCAAGAACAAGTGATGCCTTCGCTAACGATCCGCTCTTATTCCGATAGCAGAAGAGATATGCAAGTATAGATAAAGTCGTCTCAAACATAACTATAATGAAATTTAAAAATAACTTATAGTATCTTGTTCCACTATTAGTCTCGCTGGCTTTGTTTTCTAATAATCTAACTATTGAATGCAAACGGAAATTAGTAGCAAATTTAAAGCTTCCAGGAGAAAATTGGACTACACTAACAATTAAACTTGAAAATCTTAAAGGTTTAGGAAAAAATGCATTTCATGATCTTGTAGATTCGTCCTCTGCCCCAGCTTTGCAACACCTTTGTCGAGTTAATACTGATTACCGATTACTGATTACAAAGATATATCGACTCTTAAAAAGTTGTTAATGATGTCGCTGACCGTCATAGCTCTTATATCATCCTCGAATGAGACTTGCAAAGACAGAAGCAGAAAAGCAAAAAACCATTTATGTGGTAATTATATAGTAATTATCGCATTTTTGTGAATAAAAAGTAACTAAATACAAAACGAAATAACTACTGTTTATTGAAATAAAAAACTTTCAGTGTACGAAGTACTATAACTTCCACTTTTTACGCATAAAATATAAGTATATATTTTAAAACAACAATTTTGCTTGCACAGCCTCTAAATAAAAATCGAATTAAACTTCTTTTTTAATTTTTTTGCATGAATATTATAACCAATTATATTCGTGACTTTATATTAATCAATGCATAAAAAAAGAAAATGACAAAATAGATGAACAGAATAAAATTGATAAAAATAAAATTTTGAATCATCTTAAAAGTACGTTAAACTACGAAACACATCTTGAATTTATATCGTCGTCACACGGGCGTGCGTACTCGGTACAATCAAGCGCAACTTTACAATACTTACTCATCCGGCAGATAAATTCGCGCTTATTCTGCCATTTTAAACATGGTATCTTATGTATAAAGTACAAACCAAATCATAAAATATTTCCAAAGCCATGTATATTTTTAGAATACTTTTAGTTTTTGTTTGGATACATAGATGAAGTTTTAGCTTATCAGTGAAGATTAAAATGAAAAATTTTATGCAGCCGCTACTACATCACTATCCTATAATATTTTTTCTCGAAATAAAAAATAAGTGGTGTACACAATAATTTATTATTAAGTCCAAAATTTTCATAACAAGATGTCAGATTTTAATTTGAATCCAGCGCGAAAAATTATTTTGGCAATGAGGTTCCCATCCCATAAAAACGTCCACTATTGTCGACCAATGCAATGATAATAAATAACATACTTGAACCATGAATGGCACACCAGCACTTCTTCTTGTGGAGCACAATTTAAAATTTCCATTTTTTAATCCAGAAATATCTAAAAATAAGTAATGCAACCAAACTAAAGGCAGTTGTTGTAGCCCTTCTTCTTTTGAACGCCACAATTGTTTGCACATTAGTTCAAACCCTACATATGCTTGTTCAAAGGCACCTCTGTGTTTTGTTTCACATAGCAAAGTCACGAAATGCTCTCCAATTATTATTACCTTAAAATCAACAAAAATGATATAAAAATGATTAGTCAAAATACAAAGTCTATCTTGAAAAAAACATACGTAAAATATTAGCCAACCTGGTCTTCTGAAAGAAGTCCGACACAGGATTCAGTTATATACAGTGGGCATTTCGAAGTAAGATAACCAAATAAAAGACTGGTTTCTTTGATTGTCCGCCAAGAGCAGAGAAGTACCATTTGAGAAGTTACTAACGATGTATGAACATTATTTAAACAATGAATATTTTGAATATTGAGATCCATTGGCAAGTGGCCCTCGGGTGATGAGTTATTTACGATTTCAGATACAATATCACTCAATTTAAAGCATACATAAACAATTTCCGTAATAATTTTTCGCCATGAACCTTCATCTTGAACTGCTCTGAAAATACCAAGTAAAGCAGCGTATACAAAATTGCAAATATTAGGTAGATTTTGCATAGCGTTTCGTAGCTTACGGTAAACGCTAAAGTCACGTGATGACGTTTCTTCGCAAGCTCTGCTCGTTAAGCGCTACCGTTTTCCGCTTTCCGACGTTCGTTTGCTTATCATTTAGCGTTTACCGTATCCTACGGAACGCTATGCAAAATCTGTCTAATAAATTGTCCTGACAAAAAATAGAATAAAATAATTTAATTTTGTTGTTGTCGTTTTCCCCACTTCAATACCGAAAAACAAGATCTCAAGTAGTATACAATTAATTGCTAAGATCTACTTATATGAGTGTGAGCTTCAAATAACTTGATTGACTTTTGAATCGGGATGGGAAGGACCTACAACTCGCATACAGACTAAGAAACAACCCTCCGTTAATGTGATGGCCTGCGAACGGATATTCATTGAGTGTATCAATCAATGCAGCCACCCGCCTAAGTCATGGATCTACAGTGAACGTGCCCATGATACTTTGGCACTTGGGGGTACAAGGTGTCCTAACAGCCTCTCAGGGATACCTGACGGTCTCTCCGAGTCTTACCCTTGCAGGCGATGCTCTGCAGAGGCAGACCTTTAATTTCCCTAGCTACTCGTGGAAAAAAAATGAATTCTTTAAAGACAGATTCGACAACGACCCCTCTAGAAAAAGTATCATCCCCTGTGATGATGGAAATGACCGAACGAGCCTTAGAACATAATTCGGAATTCATAAGTAGGGAACCATCTGACAGTAGCCATGGCGATACTTATGTCGGGGTCAAAACAAACAATAAAACCAAAACGAGCTGCGCTTCCGGAGGAGTTTTCAATTGAAAGCCCCCAGTCGACAACTTCCACATGAATGTCATGACTGTGCATCAACTTTCAAAACCACCATGATGAGTAACTGATGTGCTGTTAACTTGAACACGAGATGGGAGCGACCACAACATTTCTTGACGGGATGACTTTTCACCAAAGATTTTTAGTGAATTTCCCGGATTAGGAAATAGTGACTGAAGACAACCTTACAAAACTAAGCCGTCAAATATTGGACGAGAATCTCCTGCCTAGAAGAACCATTAACCGAATACGATATACCATGGGTTTTAATCCCGATCTGGTCCATAGAACGACCCAGCATCTTGCTGATCAATCAAGATCCATTAGGGGCCGCAATCTTATATCCGAGGTCTAAATAAGTAACATCAAGAAACACGTGCACCAACGACTAGCATCAGGACACCCCGCAGATGCGGTGGAAGAGGTTCATGTGCCCCTGACAATGAGACGCTGCGAATGAACGGGAGCCGGATTTGGGGGATATAGCTTGGCGAATGTTTCATGGTGTACAGTCGGTAGGCTTTCAGCCGCCAAAGCCTACCCCTGCTCCTGTTCAGCTTACTGAAGAGCTCAATAAGAAAAGCCAACATTTCATGGTGTGCATAACTAATGCTATCCTAGAGTTCGCATATGAAGAACCTTCTATAAGGAACGGTCTGACAATATTGAGAGTAAAAAATGATGGCAGCTTGAAGATCGAGATACTGCCTCTGTTCTTGCAGCGAGATATGAACTACCCGCATTTATCACCCTTTATTAATGTTTCGACTTTACGGCGAGATTAGTAAAATAAGAGCAAACCTGGAACGGCTGTACCAATTTCAAAAAGCCAATCACAAATATTCACAAATATCTACGAACCTGGACGAAGTGACTGATTATCTTAAACAGAGACACATGTTCTTCAAAATTATTGTAAAGCACCTAGGGCCGAGAAAATTGCTAGGTATTGGCATCTGGGGTACTCATAAATCAAGTCAACGGGATACGACATGGCTCTGTTTCGAAAAGGACAGAGTTGATGGTTTTCTGGGATGTATAATCTATCCATCTCAGCCTCTGGCGTAACTCGCATGCTAAAGAGGGCTCAGAACTGGAAAGAGCCTGGTGTAGATGGGATGAATAGCTTCCGGTACAAATACCTGGAGGCTCTGTACCCCGCCCTTGCTGGAACTCTTCGAAACCTCTTAGAGAATCCAGATCACTTGCCCCATTTTATGACGGACGGCATGACAGATGACTCCCGAAAAGGTAGATGCTGGAAGTCCTAGTGATTGGGAAACTTGAGAGCTCGAAATTCACTACATTTAATTCACGAAGGATGTATTACTGAACACGTTTCGTATCGACCGGTGTTTTCTGGGCGTGAACAATGTCACTGGCTAATATCGTCCTCTACGGCCATCCCACGTACACAGCAGATGACTGTGATAATCAAACTTTTAATTGTATGCCTTTCTTTTTTTTTAGATGTGTATGCCCGTGCGCGCGTGTGAAGTTGAATAAATATTTTGAATCGTTGGTCTCAGTCGTTAGCATTGGAACTAAAGTTTGTAATAAAGATGAATCTTCCATACCTCGTATATACCTCCCTAGAAATAAATGGGTGGAGGTTTGCGGAGGCGTTTCTATACCTTGCCGCAGAGGAACAGGACATTGGCTTCTACTAAGATAACATGCTTAAAAGCCGATTTATGGTAAATTTAACTGCATTGTGCGTAGAAAATATCTATTTAGAGAAAGCTGACACACCATGATAAAAAAATCATACACCCTCGGTACATTAAAACATTCACACTTGTAATTTTAGATGAAATTATGGACTCCCAAAAGCAGAGACTTGATGCTCTTACTGCTGGCTGCGTCGGTACACGAAAAGTAGTTTAAGAATGCAATAAGCCTGAAATGGATATGTTGCACAAGTTCAAATAAAAGTACCTGACAAGTGAATGATCGGAAACCATAATGGGCGAACTCAACACAAAATTCACTTTTTTGGCTTTTTTATTTTCCAATCTGTCATACGTGTTGTGATATTTCAGAATGCGAAAAAAATTAATTTTACTACTTTTAGTAAAAGAATAATGTTCCTCAAGTGGCTATCCGAAGACGTACTCGGTCAACATATGGGGTTAACCCAGTACAGAGTCTTATGAAGGCTCATGATTTTTTATGAGTTCCGCAAGCTTTTAAGAAAAGAATACTAGTCTAAAATACCACTTGTCGGATCTAAAGGTACATATGAATATTACAAATATGTTTTTGCGCTTATTTGATATTAAAAAATATCGACGAATTTCGCTAAGGTTATTATTACAGTGAGATTTCAAAATAGTTTAAAAAAAGCATTCCCCCAAGTCAGTTTTTCACGTAGAACAATTTGAAAGTGTCAATATTATGTTAAATTTAGCGCGAATGTAAGCGTGGCTTGAGAGTAAGCCCTTTATGATCGCCGAATACCTCTTGGGATAACCCCAGAGAAACTTTAAGAGCCCACAGTTAGAGAAATAATACAAATATTGCTCTGAAACTTTGATATGTTGTAGATTATTTTATTTTCTTTTAGTATTATTAACGCTACCTGAAAATTAAACGATAATAACAAATAATACCCTTTTCCGCTGTCCTGAAAAAATGTTTGGATGAGGGTTAGTTCCTTATGATTACCGACCATTCAAGTGTGCATCCTCAGTTGGCAAGGTGTTTTCAGAAGATTATCAAACACCCAGATCTAATGCCAGGCTTCATGCTCAAAGGTATAATCTCACTACGACCAGAATGATATCCTTAAAAAAGAAGAAAAAGGACGTTATAAAAACTGGTGAGGCAGTAAAGTTCTAGTCTCCATAGACGCTGTTGCCATGGCTCAAGCTCTTAAACATCGAAGGAACTTACACATGGCATCCATTGTCTACAAGCAAGCGTTTCTTTCCTTATCGTATGACTATTTTCTTGAAGTCTAAAAAATCTACAAAATCTGCCCACGCATCATTGACTACCTAAGTCGTACGATAATGATTTGGATACAAGAATCAAGTATTATGATAATGGACAGCCAAGGAAAACTAGATAGGGTATATTTCAAGGAGACTCCTTCAGTGCACTATGTTTCTGTTTAGTTTTAGACCCATCGAGCAAAACACTAATTGGAATGTTTCATGGATTCAGAATACATGATAATGAGGTTAATAATAAAGTGACTCATCTTCTATACATGGGTGACCTGAAGCTATATGCTGGTTCAGACCAACAAGTGCAGCAAGTGATCGATATCACCAAGTAGTTTTCCAATAATATCCACATAAAGTTCGGACTACATAAATGGACAGCACTGCATTTTACCAGAGGAAAATTAGGGACCGAAGAGCTGGTCAACGAGTTCAAGAATGACATCGAGTCAATGACCAAGAGCGAGTTATATAAATATCATCAGACGCTCTAACACAGAGCTTGAAATGTTAAACCGAACCGTCCGTGTAGAAATGACGAAGCACCGAATGCACGGCAATAATTTGGCGATTGAAAGAATAGTTATACTACGAAATAGAGAGGGTAAGGAAATTGTAGATGTCAAGAAACTGTGTAAGTAACAAGTTATACAATTGCGAGACTATTTTTACAGCAAGCCAGATATTGCGCTTTACAACATCACCTGTAAAGCGGATCTTCACTACTCGCCCTTGAATCCTGAAACACCAAGACATGGTGAACCGGTGCCCATTCAAAGGAAATACCAACGAATCGATCGAGAACATTATTAATGATTGTCGCGTAATGGCTCAAAAAGAATATACGCACGGATATAATGATATGACAAGCATTATACATCAACAATTTGCCCTAAACCAATGACTCTTACAGAATGGATGCCTTTCTATAGATACATTCCAATGTTCGTTTTAGAAAACAAAGATTATATCTTATATTGGGATGTTATTATCCAGGAGGATCATTATATCCGAGACAGTTGACCCAACAACGTGATGCGAGAAAAATAGATGAAAGAGTCTATATCATTGACATTGCTTGTCCACGGAGCCGAAATTTGCAGGCAACCGATACAGCCCAGTTCCGCAACTACAGCAAGCAAGCTAATCCTGTTGTAGTTTCGACTACAGGTAATGTGCACGTAAGATCCACCGAACATCTTGAACATTTAGGAATCAGTAGTGCACTGGAAGAAGCTCAGAAGGCGGTTTTATTAAGCACCTGTCGCATTTTAGAAACTTTTTTGACCATCAGGAAGCAAGCGACGAACAACCTATAGAGTGACAGATGGTAGCTGTAAGAAAGCATCCAGAGGTGACTGTTGTCAACTCCAACGTTCGCGACCGCTGTGTAAGGCCAACAACGGTAAAAGGAGAACTCAAAATTACACCATGCTCCTAATTTTGTACCTGCAACGTCATCGCAAATGAGTTCAAACATCGTATTTAATTAATTTATAACTCCCTCACCTCATGAGGCACTTGACTTGGTCCGTGGCCGATGACGAAAAAACCTAATTGTCCGCAGAACCAGTTAAAAAAATAATTATATCTTGACTTCAAGTTATTTAAGGATAAGATTTTATAAAAAATATATAGGCGGAAATGTTTGAAGGAATGGAAATCATGTAAACCATGCAGGGAAACATTATGAATAATGGAGGAGACTGCAAGTTATTTGATGCACTATGTATTTAATAATCACATCTACGAGACAACTTACCTCAGATCGAGTACGCTGAGCAGACTTTGTACACAAAAGATGTATCCATACAAGGAATGTTTGCTGCATGCCAAAACAATGTTTTCCTTAGCCATTTCTAAAGGCCTCTAAAATTCATAATTATAATATATGGTTATAATTGTGGCGAATCCAGCGATAGAATTATATATATATATATATATCGGATAGAAGACTTTAACCAGAAAGAAGAGATGTGGGATCAATTAAGAAGCTGGCTACATCTTGTTAAATCCTACTATAAAATCGTAATTACAGAATAAATCATCTGAACGTGGTTGCTATGTAAATACAAAAAAAACTTTAAAGTTTCCCATATGATCAATACTGGGAAAAATGTAAAATTCAAAATCCATCAAAGTGTCTGTGTTTTCGTCAAATTCTGTTATAAACAGACGACCGCAGCCTTCTTTCAAACCCAAAAACGAAGTAGGGTGTAATAAGGATAGAAATGTTTGAATGTAGAAAAATTAAGTACCCACAAAAGACAAAAAATAATATTTCGAATAGTTTCGAAGAAAAGGTTTTTGACACCTACAAATTTGAAAATTCCAAGATAGTGGCTAAATAGAAATTTAAGAATGATGATTAATTTCACTATTTTTCAACGGAAGCCTCTCAAACTTAGTAAGCTAAACTAACTGATTTTCAGAAAGTATGCAGTAGTCGGTGATAGCCGAAATTTTGAATAAATACAATATGGCCATCTGTCAGCGATATATATACTCATTTCTCCAAAAATTTATATTGTATTTGTTATATCTTGGGATCGGTAAATGTATTAGAGAGATAATAACGAAGCCTCAAATAAAATGTGACAGGACCAGTCGCGGTCGAGCCTTGGGGACGGCCACATGTATCCGTCGAAGTCTCGATGTTAAGAAGTCCTCGATGACTAATAATCTTCATATCTCCATCCATTTTGTCTCTTTCGCTTTAAACAACCTAATATTTTAATATTAAAACGGCAAAGGTTATTAAGAGATACTTTTACCAAATACTCCCAATCAAAGATACTTAACAATTTTAGTTTAAACCACGATGTTAATTTTTTTCAAAATTTCAACTATCACGCTCTACTGTAGTTTCAGAAAATAAATTTGATTTTCCTGAATAAATTTGCTCGTTTTGTCCAGTTTAAGAGACTTTCCTTAAAAAATAGAGAACTGAATAATTATTTGTAATCTGAACGGGTGACATCTTGGATTCTGAAAATAAAGTGGCGGATAAAAAGTCCGATAATTTGTTTTATGTAATATGGTATAAGTTCTCCAGCAAAAAAAAAATATTTGCTTATTTTCTACTAATATCTATATATTTGTTTATGACTAAAGAAAAACCTGTTTGGGCGTCGCTCTTAAAATTCAGTTTATAAATACATACTAAATAGGAACTTAGAACCAATAGCTGTGTCAATTAGTCTCTTCAACTAGCGCCATGCAAGCTTACTCAGTAAATGTTAAATCTTTTGAAAAAATAGTGTATTTCTTGCTTTAGTATAATATATATTTCTGTCACAAAAATGTATAATTCGTTAAATAGCCCCACTAATATCAATTACAATAAATAAGTAAACTTTTTCCACAAACACAAGCGCAAAATGTACATGCACATAACATCGAATTCTGCTCGCCAATGATTTTAGACAGATTAGACATTAGTTACAGTCGTGCAGATTTATTTTTTATACTCTTATAAAGAATAACGCGTATTCCAAATATTTAAAGTGTTAGAGAAATTCACGAGCGATTCACAAAGAATTTTATTCTTAAGCGAGATAGTGGCCAGTGGTGAAGCACCCCAATACGTGCTTCGCAGCCTTAGTGGGGCAAGACTAGGCCATGCGCTCTATTTTCCACACATCAACCGCAACTACGCGATATCTTACTTTGAAGTAATCGTGGTGGTTTGACGGCAGGCTATAGGTAGAGTCCGATAGTGATAATACTATAAAGTTTCATGATTGCTGAATGCTTTATAACTATGTTTTTAGGGCAATGAAGTGATTTAATTTCCTCTATTGATTATTATTTATTTATAGAAAAATAAACTGTACCCCCATCACAGACTTCTTTCTCTGCGCGGCGAACATGAACTCAATACGCGCAAAATAAGTGGCATAAAGTACATATAAAACACATGTGTTGCATAAACAATTTGAATGAATTTCCGAAAATTTAACCTTCTACAACTCGTTGAAAGTTTCCTTGCATTTTCTTGTCGAGTAGCTATTGGCGGAATATTTCAGCCTCTGCTTAATTTACTTTGCCTTTTAAATGTGAGGCATCTACATAGAATAACGCAATTTCTCACTTCTGATGATAAAATTCAGGCTAAGGGTCTCAAACACCTACTCCGCAGCCTTTTAAAGAACGCTTCTTTGCCAGTCATCTCAGGTTTCCTGATCATCTTTAGGAGACGATCTCTGCCATTTGCAACGATGTAAGCTGTACTCAGGCCAATTCGGTTATGAAGAAATTGGGGATTCAGAAGTCCACATCCGCCTTGACGGAGTGAGATGTATAATTGCGTAACGGACGAATTGATATGTAAGCTCTTATGCATATGCATGATCTTACGCATGGTGATATCACGGGCCGTAATATCATTATTCCTCCACAGAGATATCAAAGAGAATTTCGTATTGCCAAAGTTAGAAGCAGAAGTGTTATGCAAAAGAGAAGAGGGCTCATGATATCGACCTGAAAGGCGCCCCTCCTCTAGAAGGTGACGTTCTTCGCTGTCGCACGATAATTTCCAAATGAGATAGTTAATCGATAAAGTAAAGGCCAAATCCAGGCCATTGACAGGATGCGCTGGTCGGCAGCTGCTTCTTTGCAGACGCACCTGTCAATTACCATATTCTCTCGGCCACCTGCTTCACCTTTTTTGAGCCATTTTGTTCATACATCTCTGTCCGAACATTTTAAGTCCTTCAAACAATCCTTTTGTTTAGGACAGTGTGTTAAAAAAAAGTAAATAATAAATAAATAAATATTTTCAAAACTAACATATAATAATTTTTAAACATTTTAATAATATAAGATATATTTTACAGCGTGTATAAACAATTTATTGGCTGCAGCGGTAAAATTCTTCGTGCCCCTAAGTGCTTTTTTCACCTGTTCGGCAGTGAATAATGGCCATTCTTCCTCAGATGTTGTAAGCTTGTCGCCAAATTCCTTGCACCAGATGATATTATCAGTATCTTCTTTCGACTCCAGTATTTCCCCAATCATGTCTAACTCTCTCCAAAAAGTTACTTGCGGAGAAAACGCACAAAGGGGTTATTCTACGATCAGTCCGTGCCTACAAGGTGCACGAGCCTTATCTCAGATGATCGTATTGAGTCATTGTCGATTCTAATCACCAATATCATGGTCGTGAGAAGTGCAGCTGAAACGTTGCCACGATTTGGGAGCACCTGCTCCCAATGAAATTCCGCGTTTGTCTTGATTATAAGATTTAAACTATATATGAATAGTAAGATTTTTTTAAAACAATATTTAAATCCAATACATAATAATACACCAATAAATTTTACTCTATACAGTTATCGTCATCAATTATAACCTACACATATGGTACCTGCATTTTATGAAGAAAGAAACCGGTACATTGCACAAACTTTCATAGAGATATACTCAAATGAAAAATTTAGAGCCCATTTTCTCAAAACCGGTATAGGTGAATTGAGTCCGTAATTTCCATGCTGTTTATGAATTAGGCCGCAGTACTTTAAACTTTATGTACAAAATAGAAACATTTTAATGTAGCTGTAAATGCAATTTTATAATGTCAAGCTAAAAAACAAAATATTTATTTTAAGGCAGCATATTGCCAGGATGTGTCGTAATTTCAGAAATCATAAACAAAAATCAATTTCTGCTATATATATATATATATATTTAAAACTATTTGTCATAAGGACAACCGCTGGATTTCGCCAGGATCGGGTGCTAATCTGAAAATTTGCACCCGATCCCAGCGAAATCGCGGTCAAATTTCAGCCATAACCACGTCTCACTACCGTGAGATAGGCGGTTACAGTCTGCGATGGAATCAATACGGCGATCCGGCAAAAGTCTCGTGCACCCTGAGGACACGGAGCGACCCAAGGACGACCGCCTTC
>JAAAKG020001556.1:0-21797 GCA_010014905.2 Druon quercuslanigerum
TAGTATATTTTCTTTCGATAATATCAAATTTTCAGAACTGCCTGTGATTTTATTAAAAACCGCCCAAGCCACCTTAATTTGCACAATCTGTGATAGCAATATCATTTTTATAATCAATGTGCCCACTTCTTTCGTATTAACTTTTTGAACATTTTCATTTAACTCCTCTGCTGCTTCATTTATAGTTAAAATTCATGAAAACTTGCATTATATTACCGACATTTGTCCTTTTTGTATGTACTCGTGCCTACCATAGTTTCAAATTGATTCGAGTAATTTCGAGATGTTTCGAGAAATAATCGAAAGTGGCACCATGGAATTTATTTTAAAGAATTTTAACCCCTATTATTCCCCATATTTCATGTATAATTGGCATATTTCCTAGGGTTTGAGTCAATTGTGGGCTAAGTTACTTATTGGGAAGAACTCAATCTTGCATGGAGCACTAAAAAAAATGCAAGCAAAACATAATCGATAGTTATGATATTAGAAAATATTATATTGTTGTACCTACCAAAAAAAGTAAGGAAGAAAATGAACCTTAAGAATAGGAAAATAAAGTTCATATTTTACAAATGTAAAGAAAACTACGCATTGGGAAATTTTTAAGCAACTAAATATTCTGAATTTTCATTAGTCACATATTTCTATGGTTAATTAAACAGATCAAAATGGTCCTTCACAGATGTTTGTATTTTACGCAGGGAGTGGGGTATGCTGCCGCGCCGGTGGGGGCCACCGTGACTATTACAAAAAACACTTGTTTTTGTTTGTTTCATTATTAGTTTTTACATTCTCATAAGAGAAGGTAAATGTAAAAAGTGAGTGCGTTTTAAAAATTGTTGGGACCACTTTTCCTCGAGATTTAAAAATTCTCTGTACAGTTATTCATAGTATTTATAGAAACCATAAACTGCCTACAGTAAAAGGGGGGGGGTAGAAATTTTTTTTACGCTTCATTATATTAAAATTTGTAATTAGATTATAAGAGAAAATGTTTTAAATTGTAAACTAATTATACTTTATTTTATCAAAAGTAATATCACTCTTAAATTTATAATTATAAATTTACTAGATCGCAATTTTTTTCGTTTATAATTTAAATAGATTAATATGCTTAAATTTGTACCATTTGGAATTGTGAAATTATTTTAGATTAAAGACACAATTTTTATTTCTAATGGAAACTTTTAATATTTGAACAATGTGGAAGTGAAATTTTTTTTATTTCTTATAACTTAAAATAAAGGGAATAAAGAAAAATCTTTCAACCTTTTAGTCTTCTGATATTAGTTCCTGTACAAATAGTTAAATTGTTCCAATCTATTACAATAACAATTTTCTAATTTAAAACGGGAGCAATGCTTTTATACTCCTTATTTTATTATAGAAAAAAGTAAGGCCTATTTTTTTATCTTCTTTGAAAATTAAGAGTTTTATATTTATAGCAATCGAAATATTTCAGATTTCCTGAATACCCTATAATCCCTTTAATCCTTAAATTAAATCTTTGATTACTCCGAATTTCTTACATTACCCAAATGCTCTAAAATATCTAAAATTCGCTTAATTTCCTGAATTCCTTGAATTCTTTGAATATTCTGCATTTCATGAATGTTCGGCGTTCCTGAACTTCTTTAAATTATCTGAGTCCCCAAAATGCCTAGAAAATTCTAAGAGTCCACAATCCCTTTATTTTCATTAATCCTTTGAATTCCCTTGATTCTCTGAAATTTCTAAAATTCTCCAAATTCCTTAAATTTCCTAAATGCTTTAAAATCTCTAAAATTCTCTAAATTTCCTGTATTGCTTAATTAAATATTCTGAAGTCTCTGAATTCCCTGAATGCACTGATATTCTTTGCATTCTCTGCATTCTCTAAAAACCTTAAATTCTTCGCATGTTCTGATATTCTGAAATTCTTTGAGTTCTCCGAATACGCTGCCTGAGTTTCTAAAATATTCTAAATTTCCAGAATTTAAAAAAATGCTAAATTCGACAGGGGCCAGACATGAAAAACTTTTACTCGTACAAAAAATTGATGCAACATGAAAAATGTATTATGACTAAGCCTAGAACTTTTGTTTCAATTATTTGTTGAAAATTTAAATTCATTTCGAGATAAATGGGAAACCCCATGGTTTCTGTACGGTTTCACTATAAAAATCAAACTTGCGCCTATTCGGAACAATTTTAAATTTTAACTGGAAGCCCCGAATAATTATGAATGAGTTCAGAATAGGTGTACTTATTTTACGGAAAAATAATATTTATTAGTAGTATTATATAACATTATAATATAGGTTTCTCTATGAAAAAGGCCCTTATGGTCTGTTATAGTTCAGGAGATATTCGCGTTTTTCTAAATCATGGTTAAAATTCTTATTTTTAGGGATTTTAGTGGTGGATCATCATAGGGAATATACTGAATCTATTGGCACAATACTCGCATTTCTTAATTATCTAAATAATTTTTCATGTCTGCTGTATTTACCTTTACTTACTGGCTGATGAGTATAAGATGTAGGTTGTATCGGGACACTTGGGTAATTTTGTAGATATCCATTACTTGACATAGTATGCACACCGCATTACGCAAAAGAAAACAAATAAATAAACTGAATTTGACCTTTAAAAATTCAAAGAAAAAACTGATGTTAAGGAATGTTGCAGATAGAGAGTACTAGCCAGGTTGGTCGAACAATTGCGGTAAATAACATCTATGGCCACGTCTCACGACCATGAGATAAGTGGTCATAGGGCGCGACGGAAGTAGAAAAACAGGCCAGGGTAACCTGCATGTGTCTTGAGGACACGGAGCAACCCCAGGATGCCAGCTCTCTGCATCCAATTCGCAAGTGCCTCGGTACCGATCAAAAAGACCATCTTTGCAACCCAATATACTGGGTATATTCGCCGCAACTTTCTTCACTGAAAAAAACGATATTGTAATTTTAAGAATTTTCCACTAAGCTGAAGAATATTTGCAGCTTAAATATGCGCCAAGAATATATTCTTAATGTAAGATGGAGGTCCTCCTACCCTAAAAATATATATTTTTGTCTATATAATAATATGGTACAGTTAATCTTAGACTATAGGGTTATTTCTCATCGTAACTGCGCAAAATAAATAAATAATTATTATATTTATATAGCGGTTTGGGAAATCTTTAGCATAAAAGTAAATAAATTGTCAACGATAAAGTCAGGAGTAAGTTTTAAGAATATTACCAAGAATATGCCTGTAGGAATATGACCTTATTTTCCCTCTCTATGGCTGTGATCTTGTAGCTGAGAACTCGATCACGCATATAGTTTGTTTCTTGAAGTCCTAGAGAACTCTCAGGGCTGGAATGTGTAATGGATCATATAATGGATCTTAATGGATTCTGCTGTCCGAAACTCTGAGCACTCTCATATCCACGAGGCGCAGAGTAGTCGGGACTGCCAGTAATTCGCCATCGCTTCAGATGAATCTTGGCACACTTGTCCAACCCAAAGTCCATACCAAGCTCCCCTGTGTACCTCTTGACAACACATAAGGTACTTCACGCGCGCGAAATTAGTCCAAAAGTTTTAACTCAGGCCGATCCAAAACGTCATTGCGTTTCTCCTAACCTTTCTTTAAAAATTTTTCTTAGGTTTGTAAACAATCTTTATAGCCACAAACAAACCTATAATATACGTATACATCGCATACTAGTCAAGAAATGAGCGTGGCAACACCGAACTCAGTTTAGTCGCTTTGACAACCGGCTTTACCGGTAAGGCAAATAGTGTTGCCAAATCGTCAGTACTTCCTTGCGCTATATTTCTCGCGTGAATAAAAATATTATTCTTTGGACAGTTATATCTGTGATAATAAACTCAAGAAAAAATTGCAATTTTTGTATAATTTTTGTTTTATCTTATTTTATACATCTCTAGTTTCTAATATAAATGGTAAAAACTACTCGTATTTCGATGCTACAATTAATAGTGTATAAAAACTCGTTTTTATATATGACCCATGTAAAAGGTACTGTTTTCAGTAGACAATATCTAATTTCACATACTTACCATTGAGTTAAACACTACATGGTTGTTGCATAATATTCTACTGTATTATCCAAATGAAATTAATAAGTTACCGTATGCTTGCGATGAACAGTGTTACCGTAGAGGTACCCAGGAGAATTGCGTAGTGCAAGAGATTGTTCCTAAAGTGTGATGCAAGAGGTGTGAGAGTTCAATGACTCACCATGAAAGACGTTCATTAAGAAGGTATCACTGTTAATTATTATTTAATTATTATTATTATTATTACACTGTCAAGTCATTTCCCTTTCGGGAAGGAAGTAATGTGAGGAAGGGATTGTAGAATTTTTAGATTGATCTAGAATTATCGTGTTATTTATTTAAATAACACGCTCATTTCGCAACCCTGATGCTACCCAGGTTGCTGATTAATCTTCTGCTGTGGCTTCTTATCTCTCTTCTATATAGGGTCTCATTCACACATTCTAACCATTCTTTCTGCGGTCTGCCTCTGGGCAGCGGTTCAGCAACAAAAAAAGCGACGAAAATGGACATACCATATGAACAGAGATGTCAGAGATGCAGAATCTTGCGGATCAAAAACGTTCAATATCTGTAAACAGATTGCTTTCGACTGTTGAAATAGCTGCTATCAATATGGAAGTAAAACAGCAACTTCCTACTGATGAATTCTCCTTGGAAGATATGGACAACGAAAATTTGATTGAAGCTGAAGGCATAGGTGCTAGGGATAATGAAAATCATGTACTGGTCAATTAGAACAACATCTGGATATTAATAATGTCACTTGACTTAGTCCGTGGATATGATGTATAACCGGGTTCACCTAAGTAAAAGTTTTGCAAAAAACAATATACATAATAATAATAAGAGCCTCGGTGGTATCCCACTTGATGCTCTCCCACGATATTTCTGTCGAGGTGGTTGGTTGCAAATAGCTAACGCTAGCCAAAGCATCCTTAGCAGACACAGTTTATGTTCCACTGCTTACCGCTTGTCGCTAATGTTCTTGCTGGCCAGCTGTTTCATTAATGATATCTGCCTGACCATCTCGCAGCTCACCATTACCACCGTCCTGCATACTGTGGCCCCCAGTGGCAGCTCCAGGGGCGCCCCGACTATCCTCGAGAATTGGCAAGCGTTTCGATATCTTTAATATCCTCCCCATTATTTATGGGTTTTGGTGTTCTGCTTAGTTCCGTTCCTCTGCGTTATTTGCCTGTCTGGCACGGAAAGCCCTGTCAGTAGCATTTCTACCGCAATCATAGCCATCAAAGTCATGAGTGGAAAGCTCAAGCCCTACCGCAAAATCAACGCGGAACACCTTCTGTGGCCTCGGTAGGGGCCAACCGACCTAACATCGCGATGCAAGAAAAAAGGTGGAAGAGTCTACATCATCGACATTGATTTTCTTATTAACCGAAATTTGCAGTCAACCTATACAACCAAGATTCACAAGTATAGCGAGTTAATGCATGAAGTACAGACCATATGGAGGCATGTGAATCATTCATCTATTCATCTTATTGTGGCTTCGGCCAAACATTGTGCACGCAAGATGCTCTGAACATGTTGAACATTTAAGAGTCATTAGGGTATTGGCAGCAGCTCAGAAGGCGGTTTTATCAAACACCTGTCGCATTGCAAGAAACTTTCGTGACCATCAGGAAGCAAGCGACTTAAAAGCTGTAGAGTGGTATATGTTAGCTCTAAAAATATTAAAAAATACAACTTTAATCAAAAATGCCTTTGACATATTGCTGGACAGTAACCACCTTAAGCCTGTGACATTTAAAAAATTTTCATAATAACAGTAAGAATTGACCTTTTTTAAGTCTCCACACACACAGGGTATTCAGAAGATACTAATAGAAGGGGAAATCGAATGGTCCAGGTGACTTACCCTCAACAAATTAAATGTTGAATATTTTTAAATAGAATTAAGTTTTAAATGTACACAATTGCACAAAGAACAGAAGAAGGAATGGAGAAGGTACATCAGTTTGAAGTTAAACATTTTCTTAAATACTACAGAAAATTCTGTACATTAAGAAACATTTAGAAAAAATTGAATGCTTTGTTTTTCAGAAAAAATGCAAAAAGAATATTTTCGGTCTATACAGGCAAACTGGAGAGGGTGGCTAGGTTCACCTATAAATTCGGTAAGCTTAGACCAAATATTTTCAGCGCACCTAGATAATTAGAGAAAACAGTCATTGTACCGGTTTTTTCATATAGCTTTTTCAAAGAAAATCTTTCGTGTATTTCAATCCAGCCCCGCAATATCTCTAATGTGTTTTTGCGTTTTTCTTTTAAATTCATAATCTGATTTTTTGGAGTGTTTTTGTCTGTCGTCAAAGTAATACTTTGTTATAGTGGAAAATGATACTTTTCACGAAACATAGTAGAAATTGTAGATCTCGTGGAAATAAAAAAAGTATCATATGCGAAATTTCTCATAAATCTCCAAAATATGATTTTATGATAAAAAAATCGTTTTTTGGAAGCTTCTTGTTTTTTCACCGCGATAAAATGAACGATATATAACTATAAAAGCGTATTATTATACTTGAAAAAAATTCAAACCCGAATATAAAATAAGGGAATTATGGATTATTATACATCCACCTGCAAAAAACGGAGTTTTTACCATAAAATCAGATTCTGTGAATGCATGGGAAAGACGAGGTGTATGCGAAAAGCATATTGATTTTTTTCTGTGACATAGTTTTAGAGTATAATTATTTAGCGTATATTAAATATATTTGTCTTAGACTAATATTTTTCCAGCATTAACATTTTTTTTTTGCATTTTTCAACATTCATATTATTCTATCCCGCAACAGCGAAATTATTCAAATAATTTTTTTAACATATACTTTCTTGTATCGTATATAATATTACGAAACACATTTAAAAGAATGCAAAAAAAGTCCTGAAAAAATTAATTTAAATATTTAGCATCTCACAATAAGGAAGTAGAATAAGGATTTTAAAAAAATACTTCAATCATTCAGAGCTTTAAACTTAAAAACGGTAGTTTCGCCTAGTTGTGCCCCATACTTTTTTCGAATCACGCTTTAAATTTATTAATTATTTAGTTAAACTTACTTTACTAAAGTAAAAATTCAAGTAAATTTTGTCCATAGATTTCATGATGGAATAGCCGGATAGATTAAATTTAAATTAAATAGATTTTTAACACCAAAAGAAGCCAAAAATGGCCAGGAATTTTAAAGATTTGTTTTCACTTTATATCTTTGGTTCAGAATTCATCTGTTTTGCTCGAAATTTCAACTGCTTTTTAAACAGTCATCTTTTTGGATTGAAAATTTGTGTTTTGGTAAAAATGTATTCTTTTTAAATTTATTTGCTCTCATATTTTTGGTCCAGACCTCATCTCTTTTGCGATTGTAGAATATTATCGTAAAACTATTCTGGGCCACGATAGACCATCTTAACCGTAAATGTGATACTTTAGAGATGGTCTATTATATGTCTTGGTTGAAAATTCAACTGACTCGTAAAAGATTGTTTTTTTTTGGCTTGAAAATTAATCTATTTCCTAACATCGACAACTGTTCTTGGTTGATTAATGTTATTCAAAAGAAATTATTCCCCTTTTTCCTTGCAGAATTTACTTTGTTAAAAACTAAGACCTTTGGAATTTAATTATGTATATATATTTTCTAAATTCAATTTGACAAATTCAATATGGGAATGTACCATGTATGCGTATGAGACGTGCAAGATGGTTAAGAATCGGTCGCGGAATTAATTGGCCTGCAGGATATGACAACAGATCTTCTTCGTCCATGAAATATATCTCAGATGTGTTATATCTATTAGCTTTAATCTGCCTATGATCTTGATTATATATTCCACGATAAGCTTGCGGTCTACTTATTTCGATTATTCCAATGATGAATTCACTGTCCTCTGTTTCTATCAAAGGTTTATGTTCGAGTATGTGGTAAAAATCACCATGTGGTACTTTCGATAAAAGAAAAAACTGCAGAGGAAGACGCACATTTGTATCCGTTACAAGCTGGAATTCAGGCATCTCAATAACAGTATGCCTGTCACGAAGAATACGCCTAACAGGAGCTGGTCTAATGTCTGCATAAGGTCTATCACTACCAGGAGTTCTCGAAAACCCTAACCCTGTAAAAAACAATATAAATAGTTCAATGGAAATATTAATAAGAACGACTAGTATATAGGAAAGCGCATTTAATATACAACAAGATAGGATTAAGGGGCTGCGCATAAATGCGTGAAGTCTTTTAAAGACTTTAAACAAAATTACGTAACAAACTAGTTGACGCATTTTGCTTACGTATGAAGTATATGAGTGATGCCTAAGATATTTTAGAGTCTGTGAATCTGTAAAAACTGAATTTAAACAAATTTTATTATAAACACCTGTTTGACAGCACCGTCTAATGCTTTCTGCATAATACCTAGTACATTGAATGTAAAAAAATGGTGTGTTACTTCATTGTTAATTATAACAGTATTACTTTTAATTTATCATATAATATTAATAGTGCACTATAATATAAGTATTTATTTTCAATTTAATGATAATTAATTCACTTCATAATAATATAATCCCCTCTACAACCTTCATAAAATTTTATAAACTTAGGGAACGACCATACATGTAAATTTTATTAATTAAATGTACGTGAAACCTGAATAACATTATTTTTAGAAAATGAGTAAAAAAAGTACATATAAAAATAAGTATTTCGTGTCAGAAACGTGCAATTTTATAATTTCTTAAGGGCTTTTAGCCTTTACTTCTGTATTTTATTCTCACTTCTACAAAGCAACAAACAATTATAAGCATACGTTTTCCCATTGCCAAGAATAGAAATAATTCTATGAACATACAACCCAATTCTTGGCCACTAATTTCGCCCATCATTCTGACAACATACGGATACTAGACAACCAAGTAAATACAACAAGAATTGGTGTTAGTTCCTCAATATCAGATGTGTAGTTCGAATCACGTACAGTGTGGCCCTGTGGCGTCATGCGCAGCAATATGTGGCCTGTCGTGCGCATCAGTCTGTGGACTGTATTGCACGCTGCTCAGGGAGCTCTGGCTCGAATCTGGTGCGTTATGATCTGGTGGCATCTTGCGCATCAATCTTACGTATGTCTCTCGCATCAGTCTGTGGCCTTTATTGCGCGTCGTTTGGAAGCTGTAGCTTGGCTCGCGTACGTTATGATACTGTGGCACCTTGTGGATCAATCTGTGATGAGTCTTGCGCATCAGTCTTTTGCATGTCTTGCCCGGCGCTTAGAGACCTGTGGCTCAACTCGCACGTGGTTTGAATCCGTGGAGTTTTACGCATCGATTTGTGACCTAGCTTGTGCATTGCCTCCAAAGCTGAGGCTCGTCTTGGGCGCTATTTGACATTGCGGCGTTTTGTGCATCAGTTTATGGGCTGTTTTGCGCTTCACCTCAGGATGCGTGGCTGGCCTCTCGCGCTATTTGACGTCGTGGCGTCTTGCCTATCAGGCTCTAGCCTGGTTTGTCAACCTGAAATCATTTTATTCAGAGATTCTTCAATTGAAAAAATCTTATATTTTAAACCGTTTCAATTTATTTGTGATATTTTATTATTTGTAAAAAAAGGTCTTGTCCACCACACGAAATAAACATTTCTATACGTTTATGGGGTTGCTGAATCCGAATCCGGGGTTGGTTTGGCTCGGTCAGGTCGGATTTCATTCCTATCCTTAATAAAATGATAAAAGTTGGAACATTCGTGGAAACACCCAGAAATCAAAGCTGTTATATTTTAAGGATCGCTGAGTCCAAATTTAAAGGTCAGTTGACACGGTGAGGTCGCATTCCCACCTCCTTTCCTGAACACCATAACCTTCGAATTGTCCGTATGTAAATCTAACCTATTTTTGTCCAAGTAGCTTCTCAACCTTTTCAGTATCTCCGTTGAAGCCTTTTCGCTCTTTGGTAGCAGCTCTATAACATCTACATATGCGAGTGATCGTATCCTTACTCCTCCTACCCTAACTCTACCTAACAATCCGGCTGCTAGCTTACTTTCCATATCTGCGATAGAAATTGTAAAAAGCGTTGGGCTAATCAGGCCTCTCTCTACTCCACTCTCTTCCAGTGCCTCCCACAAACTTTAGATCTACAAAAAACGCGTACACGTTGGCACCCTTTTTGGCTATTTCTCTATCCACAATATGCTGCAAAACAGATCCTTTCGCAGCCTATCTGCCAATAACATCGCGTAGATTTTGTACGTCGTATTTATTAGTGTAATTCCTCTATAAGTTTCCTGCCTCTCCCTATGCCCGTTTTTATAAGGTGGTACGCTAAACCCCTCCTTCCACACTCTTGGCAATCCCTGCCCCCTCCATTCTTTTTTCATTAACTCCTTCAGCCTTTGCCTTACATCTCCTGTGCTAAAAAGTCATGCTTCGTTTTCCACACCGTCCAGTCCTGCTGCCTTAGATCTTTGCAACTTCCTTATACCTCCCTCGTTCTTCTAATCCCCTCATCTCTCTTTCGTGTGTCTGATCCCTGAAATAAGTCTTTAAAAAATTCCCTCCATTCGTCGCTGTCTGCCTTTTCACTTATTTCCACCCTACGTTTCCTAAATCTGTTAATTATCTTCCACACGTCCCCTTTTGTCTTAAAATTTCTCAACTCCTTATGTAGCTCTTTTTCCTTTTCGTGTTCTTTCTTCTTACACATTACCCTGAACTTCTTTCTCATTTCTACGTAATCTACCCTTTCGCAGTTCCTTTCTTCCACTTCCTGTACTTCCTTTTTATGTTTCTCTTCATTACTTTATATTTACTATCCCATCGCGGCTTCACCAGTCCTTTCTTCTTTCTAAATACCTTCTTTTGGACGCAGCCTGTCACTTTCTCGTTCAGATACTCCCATACCTCCTTCCACGGATTCTCCCTTAAATTTTGCGTTTCCCAACTGCTCCTTATACTTCTCTTTCGCTTCTTTCGTCATTCTAACCATTCTAACTTTCCCTACCTAGCCTTTAACACACCTTATTCTCAGTAGCAGTGCTTTCACCCCCTCCCTTTCTTCCTCGCTCTTTAACTTTAATCCTCTTATTACAATATTATTTCTCCTCTCTGCCTTCTCTCATCTCTTCATCCTTAACTCAATTAACCTTAACCTTTCCCTATCCTCTTTCTCCTCCTTTTCATTCCTACGCCCTCCTACTTTCTTTTCTATCATATTCTTCACCTTCTTCCAAATACCTTGCTTCCCCTCCTCTTAATCTCTTCTTCCATTTGCTTCATTTTATCATCCTTTTTCTTCCTTACCGAAACGACTTCCCTCTGCTATCCTTCTACTTTCTCCCTCAGCACATTTACCTCCTTTCCCTTCTCTCATCTCTTACCCTTAAGTCCTCCCTCATACCTTCCATCTGCTCCATAGCCCATTTACGTCCTCCCTTAAACCTCTGGCTTCACCTATCAGCACCTCGAGACCCTTCTTTCTGCCTATCCCTCCGTTTTTACCAAAGGTGGCCTACGTGTCTGTATGCTTTTTATAAAAGGACTCTGTAGAACGCTTTTCTCCGGAATCTCTTTGCTGTGATTTGACAGGATGCTGGCCATGTTTTTGTGATTTCTATCACAAAATATCATCCACAAAATTCCCTCATCTTCTTTTTTGACGCTGTTTGTCTAACGATTTTGGCAGGATACTGTTACTACTATTTAGCCTATTGTAGCGTCTCCTAGCAAATTGGACTTCACAATAAGGTGAGCATTTCTTGTTACAGGCTAGTTATGCCATACTGATGGTAGTAGCAATGGCTTTAATACGGTTTTTTGTACATGTGATATTGATAGCTGAAACCATTTTCCACTTTTCATGAAAAAAATACTTTAGAGATTTCCTCGACGTAGACATTTTCTTGCATTTCTCGAGTGTGTAGTTAGCACTGATGATCGGTGCTAAGGTCAGCAGGAAGGTCCAGTTGAAGGTCATTATCATCTGTGAAATAGGGCATTGTCTGAATTATATGAATTCGGATAATTTTATGCTTATTTCTTATTCGTAAATTATTATTGTCTAACAGGTCAATTACTTCAAAAGGTTAGTATTTTTGACAATTACTACTGTTGACAATTTTTACTGTGTCAACTGGTTTATATATTTTTAGGTTTTCTTCGTATTTATTTTTCCACTTTCTCTCTGGCTCCGCATACGTCAGCGTTGGCGAAAACACTACGGATCGTGGTATATTAGCTTCTCTTCGAAACATAAGGTCAAAGGGTGAAAATCCTGTTATTTTATTCTTCACCGTGTTTATTGCAAAGTTAATAAATTTCAAATTGTAATCTTATTCATTGTTTCTTTCTGAAACACCCGTTTTGATTAGGTTCCTTAGGGTCCAGTGCATTATTCCGATATTTCCGTTGAAGTGTGGATGAAAAGCTATTGTTTTCACTGTAAGGATTGTTTTGGGTGCTCCGAAAATGTAGATTTAGTGATCGAGCAACCCTTCGAGCGGGTTTATCTATCTTGTAGTCTCAGTACATATTTGCTACCTTTTACTATTTTGGGTAATAAGTCGTATATATCTAGGACTATTTTTCATTGAGTTTCAGAGGAATGTCTGGTATAATTCCCTCAGCTTGGGTCTTGATCTTTTTGTTTTTTGTATTTGACAGATGGGGTTTGTTTTGACGCACCTTATCCATACCTATCTAGTGTCCTATTTTCTTCGCCCTTTCAATGGTATTCTTTTCATCAAGGTGTTTCGCATGCGCTTCTTTAATGATATTAGTTCTTTCTTATTTCGTTAATTCTAGGGTATTGTTCAAGCATAGGTCAAATCCTCAGCGGGGATACCGGTTAGATAAGTAAGTATGCTACTTTTTTGGGTTTTAAATTTGTTTCCTAGCAAGTATTGGCATAACCTTTTAATTGCCTATACTATAGCAAGAGTTCTTTTTCTGAAGTGCTGTAATTTTCTTCTGCTTTATGAAGGGTTCTGCTAATAAATAAACAAGGTTGGTTCGGCCTCTGATAGCACTGCACCTAATCCTTGATTCGAGGCGTCGGTTTTTCAAGTGAAACTTTCTTTAAAATCAGAAAACCGTAATACTGGTGCAGTTTTTGATGTTGGTTTTAATTTTTAAAAAGCTTTTCACACTTTGATGTTCAGTCAAAAAATTTTTTTTTCGTTAGGCTGGTCAGTTTTATAGCTATAAAAGAAAAGTTCTTTATAAATTTCGAATAATATCCAGCTGATCCTAGGAGTATTTGCACATCTTTAGGTATTTTCAGCTGCTTGAATTTCTGGATTGCTTTGATCTAATAGGGTTTGGCGTAACTCCTTCTGCGGTGATCAGGTGACCTAGGTATTCTAGTGCTGGACGTAGGTACACGCATTTTGATGATTATAATTTCAAGCCTAATTTTTTTATTCTTTCCAGAGCAGTCACTACATTTTTGTTATGTTCTTCTAATGTTTTTTCGAATACTACAGTATCATCAACGTAAACAAAACATTCTTTCACGATTATTCCTCTAAACGCATTGTCCACCGTACGTTGGAAGGTAGCAGGTACATTTTTAGACCAAATGGCATCCTATTATATTCGAAATGCCCTTGTATAGTAGAAAATGCTGTATATTTTTTGTATATTTGGTGCCTTTATTACTCTGTCGGTAATCTACTACCATTCTAAGCTTTCCTCCTTTCTTAGGGACGATACATAGTGGGGTATTGAAAGGTGATTGAAACTCTCTTATTATACCTTTTTTAGTAATGCACTCTGTGTCAGAAAATTATTTTTTTTTTAAATTAATTCATTCGGTTACAAATTATAATATTTTTAATTTTTTTAAATATTCAAGTGAAACTTTAACTACTATTTCATTTTTTGTTAAAAATTTATGTTTGTTGATGAAAATGTATTATTTTTCCTTGAACATTTATCTGTTTGGTCGGAAAGTGAACTACTTCGTTAGAAATTTATTTTATTTGGCTTAAAACTAATATTTTTACATTTTCATCTATCTGTCCGTTCGTAAGTGGTTGTATGTTTCTGCAGATTTTTAGTTTGTTAGCACGATAACTTTCGAAATAATTGACAGATTGAATTGACCTTTGGTAAACTTTTTTATTGTCTTAAAAGGAAGAATTTTCGGCCAAACAACGCACGATATGTAAAAAATGAAAAGAGAGAAAAACGTTGAATGTTAAATACTCTGCAAGATTATTATAAATACTTTTTGAATTTTTCTAGAAAATCAAAAATTCAAATTTATATTGCACAAAAAATAATAAAGAATCAATTTTTCCATCCAGCAATTTCAGAGTTCAAAATTTGTTACTTATCTTTGGAGCTGAGTATGATTATTTTTGATTTTATAAATACTAATTGTTTACAATACATAAAAGCTACTTTCTACTGATAAACAGATGCTTATATACATTTTTCAAACAATTTATAGTTTTTCAATTTATTTTCCACTTTTTAATTAGACTAAGGTAATTATTAAATTGAGTTAACAAAATAATTGTTTAAATCATTTTAGTATTATTTTTCTTGTTGTTTTTTAATAATTCTAGAAAGTTGCAGTTTTTGTTAAATATTCAACATTTTGTCCACTTTTCATTCAAAGCGAGGTAATAATTTATACAATTAAAAAAGGTAATTATTTATAAACATCCTAATTGTTTATAACGTTTAGATCATTGCAAGAAAGTTACAGTTTTTCCTGTAATATTCAACTATTTGTCCACTCTCTACTTAGAGTGTAATTATGTGTAATTAATAATTCAGGCAATTTAGGACATACCATTATTTAAATAAATTATTATTTTAATAACTATCTTCACCTATGTTAGTGCTAGATAGATGCGGGTTTTTTCTGAAATTTTAAGGGGCTCGTCTCGTTACGCGGTTTCAAAAAATCGATTTTTTTTACGTATTTCAAATCTTTATGATACTATAAATGTACTCTATAAAGGATTTAACCTAAAACAGAATCCTTCACGAGATATGGGTGGACCTGGCATAGCCGATTAAACTGTAAGTTTTGACAATCGTGTTTAATTTCATTGTTTATCTTGAAACGCGTTTTCCCAAAAGTCGTCTTTTTCAAAAGTGTTGGCAAGGACCTGACTAAAGTATTTGAGATATTGTCTGTTTGTAAATTCTAAATTGTTCAGCAGAGGTGTCGCTATGGCCTGACATTAGCTTTTTTGGAGAAAAAAAATTTTCACGATTTTACAGCCCTTTTTAGCTCGAAAAAAGTGGTAAAAATGTGATTTTTTTGTTCAAGCATCCACAATTTTGAGAATTTTTAACTTATTTTAAAAAGTTCGTGTCAGGCCATAGCCAAAGTTATAACAAATGCAGAAATATTTTGTTTTTTCAGATTCATCCAGCCAAACCTGAGAAAGCTTGCCACAAAGTCGGGTACAATTTTTTTATGAAGGCGCGGTTGAGGTCATCCCAAGGACACAATTGTCAATAAATAAATAATTACAATATATTGTTTTTTAGAGAAAAAATGTAAGAAAATAATACGAAAAACCGCATCTCAATATCAAAAATACGCTCGAAAATCGAGCGCGTAACTACACGACCCCCTTAAACTTTTTTTCCACTTTTCACTTAGTGAAGTAATAATTGCGGGAAATTAACGAACATAATTATTAAAGCAATTGATTATTATTTAAAATAGTATATATTAATAGCATTATATATAATTGTATTATATTTTTTCATAGTTAATTATTTTTAATTGTTTGACCATGTTTGAAATATATTAAATCAAACAAAAAGGATATCTCACAGTCAAGATAAGAACAACAAATACAATAATTAGGAGTATATATAAAAACAATAATAAAATAAAAAATAGAAAAGTTTAATAAAATAACGCGATAGTATAACATTTTTGGCTCTACTGAAACAATGAGAAGGCCAGATTACGAATTTGAATGCCTAAAGTAGGTTATCTTAATTACATAGATTTTTTTTCTTATACCAAAGATACTTCAGAGTCTCTCAATCAAAACTGTTAAAATTTAAATAATTACTTAGGACTGTATATAATATCTAAAAAGGTTAAAAAATTCCAAAACGTAAAAAATTGAAAAGTTTACTCAAATAACGTAATGCTATAACATTCTTAACTCTATTGAAACAATAAGTAGGTCATATTTTGAAATTGTAAACGAGGCATTACCCGTCTAAAATTTAAAAACATAGGCAATATCTCATAATTACAATGCATCAATGAGATATAAATTATTTATACACATTCAGGGTCTTCATGCACTACTTTTTAACAGATTTCTGTTTGCAATTTAAAATTTTGTTTTGGGTTCTACATTTTTGTAATTTACCATAGAAAAAATCCAATTATTGAAGGGAACGTTAATTTATATAAAATATTTTTTTTAAAGGCTATGAATCAAGAATAGCTTGTCGTAAAAAAAATATCACGAAAGTAAAAAGTTTTATCTTGTGTCAAAGATTAAAAAATTTGTTTAATTAGTTCTGGTCATTTAGGGTTTTTATTAAAAACAAGAATTATAAACAATGAAGATAGAGAGTTTATAAAGAATAGACTATGTTAATTATATTACGTGTAGAGTTTGTAACTTGTAAATTTTGTAAATGCATTAAAAAATATATTTTCGATGCTAAAGAGCAACGACCCCTTCCACATTTTTTTAATATCCCAAACAAAGGAATACCATATATTTATATTTAAATCGGTCAGTATTAATATTTTAAATGAGAAATGCTTAGTTTAGAAAAAAAATTTGGAAACAATTACTTGTTATCAACTTCTCCTAAATTAAAATTTAGTTTATTTTTGAAGAATTTACAGCGAATGATTTTTATACAATAACTTTTGACTTTGAACGCCTCAACATGCTTCTATTTTGCCCAGAATATGCCCCAAAAATAGAAAATAACAGTTCAATGCCAAATTGATGTCAAATTATTGGGTGAAGTAAAACACTTTATCCCTGTATGGGCCACGTAAGACAGAGTTTAAACGTTGACCACAGGTTAAAAAAATTATAGAACCATATAGAGTGTAAGGTGACTTAATTTTATGGCACAGGGTGTAAAATTATGGTTTCATGCTTAGAACTTTCGTGAGTAGAACTTCTTGAGGTTATATAAATTTTTAAAAGATAGCTGAATTTCGATAATTGATAGCTTTTTTAAAAGAAACATTCTCTGCAACTGTAATTTTTCCAATTTTTAAAGTAAATGTTTAGATAGGCAAAATTGTTTTAAAAAATTTTGAACGAGTAGAGTTATACGGAATGTTTTGCTGAGGCCTGACTTTTCACACGAAACTATTACCTTAAATTGTTATTACACTTACCAAAAAAAGTAAACAAAACAGCCAATTGTAAAAACAGGGTAATATCTAACTCCATTTTCTCTATAAATACAGAGAAAGTGGTTGAATCGGAAATTTTGTGAGCAACTGAATTTTGTAATGTTTCACTAGAGTATTTATACTATTTGCTATCTCATTTCCCCTCCTACATTATGGCACATATATGTATGAGTGGTAAAAGAAGCACCTTGAAAACACTTACTGGGAAAAAATTTTACCCATAAGAAAAATAAATCTCTCCATTCCTGAATATACTAAAACCATACATAAGTTATATCATTCCAAAAATTGATTCATTATGGTTTGTTCGATTACTCAACAATTAATTGTTACATTGTAGTTTTTAATAGAATTAAGTTATAAAGATTTCATAAAAATACTAGGAATTAAGAAGTTAAATCAATGAATCCAACAAATCACAATAATTGTAAAGAAAGTTAATTATGAATATAACTTTACGTGCCAAAGAAACTTGGTGAGCAAAAAACATACCCAGCCAACCACAATTTGAGAAAAATATTCAGAATGAAAAGTTGGGTAGGAAAAAATTAAATAATTTTAAGAACAAAGATTTGCGGTAACATTGATATAATATTGTAGGTAATAATTTAATTGCCTTGTATGTTTTTCTGCTTTTGTTTCCTCTGAAAGATTCCGTTTTTAGTTACAAATTTTATTATTTGTTGGAAAATTCTACACTTTTGTTAAACCGCCATCCTTTTTAGTCAAAATTCACCTTTAAGGGGGTTAAAAATTGAAAATTTTTGCAGAAATTTTTTTTTTAATTTAAAAATTCATCTATGTTAATAAAAATGGCATTATTCGTGGCTAAAAATGCAAGTTTATGGTTGAAAATTCAACAATTTTTTTTAAACTTTATCCTTTTTGGTTAAAAACTAAACTTATTCGTAGAAAATTTACTTTTGGTTTGAATCTCATATTTTGATGTTGGAAGGTCAAATTGAAATCTTTTTTGGATTAAAACTAACGTCAAACCAGAAACATGTCATAATACCTTTTTAATTTAGGAAATTTTTGGTTTATTTTTTGTTATAAATTGAAGTTTTAAATTAAAAATTGATCTCTCCAGTTAAAAAGGTTTTTACAAATATTTTTTTCACAGAATTAATATTTAAACAAAAAATCATTTACTTTCTTCCTGGAAAGCTTAACAAATTTTCTATTTTCCGAAAACCTTTTGATTTTTTAAAATGTTTTTTAAAATTCTACGTATTAGGATTCTTCACAAAAGTTTTGTTTTTATTTTTCGGCGGCCTTGTCGCAATGGTTTGTTTGTCGATTTAGGCTTTTATCAAAAGGAAGAGGGGAAGCAGTGAAGAGAACGACGATTTGGGTTCCAACTTAAAATATACAAAAATGTTTAGATCGCTGCCGGAAAAGCATAGATTTGTAGAGAAGGGTGAGAATACTAAGGGGGCTGAAGGAAACGGAGATGAAATCGAAGATCTGCAGGAAAAAAGGGGAGAAGCTGAACTTAGGAAAAAAATGAAAAAATGGGAAGAAGTTAGGGAACAGTTAGAAAAGTAGATGCAGTCATTGGAGCAAAATCTGGAGAAGCAGGAGAATAATAATAAAAAGGTAGAGGAGATGCAAGGTAGGATAAAGAAGATAGAAAGCTTGAACTGGAATCTTGGTGAGAGAGAGAGAGAAAGTGGAATACGGAGAAGGGAAGACTAAGAAAAATAGAGCAAACAATATAAAAAAGAAGAGAGGGAAGAAATAAAAAAAACATAGTCATAAAGGGTGTCAGATTAGAGGGAAAGGCGATACAGGAAGGAGTGGACGCAGTAATAAAAAGAATGGATGCTAAGGTAGAGATAGAGGAAGTGGGAAGTGTAGGAAGGGAAGAGAGAAGAGGGTAGAGAATGGTACTGGTGAAACTAAAGAAATGGGAACGTAAGAGGGAAGTGATGACAAAGAAGAGGATGTTATATGGAAGCTCGGAGAAAATAGAGAATGATTTGACATGGGTAGAAAGGATGATGCAATATAAGTTAAGGAAAATAGCGGAAGAGGAAATAAAAAAGGGAAGAAGAACATGGGTTAAATATAGGAGAATACAGATAGACGTAGTATGGTGGGATCGGGATAAAGGAAGGGAAGAACTAGTAAGAAATGAGGTGCATGGAAACTAGGAGAGGAAGGAACGGAAGATAGTAAAAGGTAAAAAGAGATAAAAAACGAATGTAGGGAAGAATGGAAGATATGTTACTGAAATATAGCAGGATTGAAAAGAAAGGATAGGGAATTTATAAGAAATTTGACACAATGGGATGTTGTAATAATGGTGGAGACATGTCTAGATGAAAAGAGAAGGCAAAGAGTAAGGGGAAGATTACCAAGAGGTTAAAAATGACAAGTTCAAAACGCAAAGAGGAACAATAAAAAAGGCAGAGCAATGTGAGGAATGGTGGTGGGAGTGAGAAATGAATGTATAACCGGGAAATATAAGAAAGAGAGAAAAGAACATAAGGAAGCTTTAATAGCAGAAGAGGTAAAGATGGGAGGAGAGAAATAAAAGATAGTGGGGGTTTATGTGAACGGAGATATGCAGGAGAAAGCAGAGGAGTTAAAATAAATTATGGAAGAAAATAAAGAACAGATAAGAGTTATAATAGGTAGAGACTTCAATGCGAGGACAGGAGATAGAGGAGGAAGGGAATGGGGAGAAAAGGAAGGAAGAAAATCAAAAGATAAGGTGCTGAATGGGAAGGCAAAGAAGTTATTAAAGAGCTTGAAGGAGTTGGGATGGTCTATCTCAAACGGAAATATAGAGGGAGATGAGGAAGAAGAATATACACGGTCAGGAGGAGAAAGGGAAACGGTAATTTATTATGTGATAGTGGATGATAAGGTAAGAGAGAAGGTCAAGAAATTGGAGGTATGTGATTATATTTATTCGGATCACTTTCCCTTAAAAGTGACATTAGAGGGAGAAACTAGTAATAGTAATGTACATAAAAAGGGGGACGGTAGACAGTGTAAGAAAAGGGGACTGGTCAACCCAAAGAAAATGAACAGTTTAGAGAAAAGGTAAGAAATATCAAAATGGGAGAGGGAAATGTGGACGAGGAGTTGGAAAAAATTATAGAAGAATTAAAAAGAGGATTAGAGTGCACAAATACAAATGAAGTTAGTAAAGAGGGGAATAAAAGTGGATGCGATGAAGATTGTGAATAGAAAAAGAAAGTCAGAAAGGAAGTAAGAAAGTGGAGCAAGGAAAAATGTAATAGGGAAGAATATTGGAGAAAAAAGAAAGAGTATTCTGAGTTGTGTGATCAAAAGAAAGAGAAAGAGAATAAAAGGTACAAGGCAGAGGCTGAGAAGGCTAGGGCGGAAGAAGAGGCATGGAAGGTAGTAAATAGGGAAAGAAGAAAAAGAAAAAGAGTACACACAGCTATTCAAATGGTAAAATGGAACAAATATTTTTTGGATTTGCTAGGAGGAGTAGAGAGAAAAGTTAGGAAGGAAGAAAATATGATAGAAAAAGAGATGAGGAAGAGGACATAAAGCGGGAAGAAATAGTCAAGATCTTAGAAAAAAAGAAGGATGGTAAGGCACCTGGTATAGATCAGATTACAAATGAAATATGGAAACATGGATGGACAGAATTAGAGGAATGGCCATGGATAATATGTAATCGAGTATGGAGAGGAGATGTGTGGCCAGAGTTATGGAAAGGAGTATTTATACCAATAGTGAAAAAAGCAAAGGAGACGAAGTTAAAGATTATAGGGGTGTGACGCTGATGCCAACACTGTATAAAGTATATGTAACTGTTTTATCGGAGAGATTGAAGAAAAAAATTGAGGAAAAACAGATAGAGTCACCGAATCAGTCAAGGTTTAGAAAAGGAATAGGGGAGATGTGGTGGGACAACATATATGTTCTGAACTATCCAGTAAATAAGCGGATTAAAAGGGAAAAAAAGGCAATGATAGCAATGTTTGTGAACTTAAAGGCAGCGTTTGACTCACTAGACCGAGGCACAATAGAAAAAGTTATGGTGAAAAAGCGTATAAGAGAGGGGTTAATAAAGATAGTATCGTAAATTTTTAAAGGGACAAAAATCAGAGTAAAGGTAGGAGATCAAGTAGGAGATAGTTTTCGGTTGGTGAGAGGAGTGAGGCAAGAATGTTCTCTCAGCCTACTTTCATTTAATATATTAATACCAGAATTAAAAGAAGAAATTAGGAGAAAAGGTTGGGGAGGAGTTAGGATAGGAAAGGAAAAGATATACAAGGTGAGGAAAAAGTATGGAAACCCTAGAAAATTTTAGAAAATTTAAAATAGAAAATTAAAATTAACATGAAGTCTTT
>JAAAKG020001567.1:0-21796 GCA_010014905.2 Druon quercuslanigerum
CAATAATGTATTTCAACAATTATTTTTGCTAAATCTCATTAATTATTAAGCCACTTATAATGAAAAAAAGACAAATAGTTTAAAAATCCAGTAAAAACCGCAACATTTTATCATTAAGCAAAGAGAATATTATTAATAATAATAAATTGTTTAAACAAGCACTCTTGTTGACATTGATGAACTGTCATCTCCCTCTAATTGAAAATTCAACAACAAATGAAAAAGTTGTGAAAAAATCGGGACTTTCTAACTCTATTGTATCGTAAAATTGCTAAAGACAATTAAAAATTGTTTAAACAATTAACGTAAACATCCTATTATCAGTATGAAATGGTTTCTTATGTACCAGAAATAAATTTAATGAAAAAGACCGCAAATAATTAGAGTTAGCGTCGAAATTTCGCAAAAACCAATTTTTTCATCAGTGGGGTTTTTTTGGGATGCTATAAAACAGACTTGTGGGGGTAATATTTAAAAAGTGATATTTTATTTATATCCTTTGTGAAAAGAAATGTTGAATTCCAACTTGATTTAGCTAATATTGAGGATTCTGAATAAAATATAAAGACATATTTTTTTCCTACGATATTAATAAAAATTCGAAAAAAAACATCTTATAGACAAATTCTATATTTTTTAAAATTACTTTACCTAGATGTAAATATAATATTCAGTTTCATTACGATTTTCAATGAAATACACCAAAATCTTAAGATTCCGCGTTACTTTTTTATTCTGAAACTTTTTTATTGAATTTCTTATACCAGGAATTTTAGAGGTCTTTTCTAGCTGTTTTGCAAAGTTTAAGTCTAAATGTTTTTCTACCTGTTTGAAAGATAATTTAAATAAAATTCTAAACCTTACGCAGACCGTTGAATTTCATACAAATTTAGACTTTTAGTGGAAGAGAAAAATATTATTAGTAAAGAATAATCACACAAAATAAAACTAGATAAACTCTAGTTTAAAACACTTGCAAATGTAAAGACAATCTTTTAAAATTAACTACTAAGTCACTATTTTTAATCAATTTACTTCAAGAAAGATAAATTCAATTTTGAAGTATTTCTCAAACCACAGGAATTTCTACTTACTTTAAATTATTTAATAATAAATTGACTTTCAATTATAAGATCGCCCAAAATCAATATCTTAATTATTCTTCAATAATAGGATTTTTACTTTGATCTATTTTCAAAAAAGAAAAACGTTTAATCGTTTTTTTTATATTTATAAATTACCAATGCTTTTATTTATCATTGTTCATTCTCGAAGTCATTTGGAACTTATTTAATTTTAAATTCATTTCTAGGCTTTTATAATTTTTAACTCTTTAAGTTTGATTTTTTCCTACTCTTGGATGTGTTAAATCAAATAGCTAACTTTAAAAACTCTTGCAAAATGAGATAATTATCTTTAGAACGATATTCTACTATACTTTGAAACAGTAATATTGAAATATGATTTACTTTTATTTTATTGAAATTGGTAAATTTTAAAGTGAAGAATTTATTAATTTTCAGATTTAAATAAAAAACGGTATTAAAATTATCGAAGCCTGCAGGATTAAAAATTAAAAATGTTTAATGTTGAAAACAAATTAAATGAAATTCATCTTAAACTGAAATTGTGCAATATTAGGCACTTAAAGTTCAGAACTGTTAAATTTAAATTCGTTCAGTATGAAATTGGTATTTTTTAAATTATGAAATTCATTAATTTTCTATTTCAAATACTTTGCAATACACTTATTCAATTTTTTTATCCTTTTAATTCTATTAGTTTTCACTTTGAAAGTTTACAATTTTTAATTAATTGTGCAACTGATAGGGCTATTATATTAATTTTTTAATATTCAGAACTAGTTAAATTAGAAAGTATAAAATTTTTGATGTATTAATTTCAAATAGACTTTCAATTAAAATTGACTATGAAGGCTTTTAACTTAAACACATCCATTAATTTTTAAATTTTCAATTCCTACAAATAGCAATTTTCAATTATACGACTTTTATTTTTTGTTTGTTTTAATTTCTATCTAAAGTTAAAATCTTGATTCAACTTAGAATGCTATAGGATGCTACCAATTTCTATTTTCTTAAATTCTACAATTGTACAATTATTTCAATATGAGCCTATTTGATTCAGAACGCTTTCAATAGAAAAATATTCAAAATAGTCTAATAACCCTTAAAATCTGTGGAAATTGCACGAAATGTCTTGAAGTTGCTTGAAATATTTCGAAATGCTTTGGAAGCCTTAACATTTTTTAAAAACTTTTTAAATTCCAAAAATTATCCTCCAAAATCTTCTGAATCCTTCTGGAATCTTTAGAAGTTAAAAAATGGTTGAAATCAGAATACCTGGCGTATACTCAAAATTCGAAGGATGAACCTTGCGGTATATTAAAGAATTACTAGTAACCCATGATTTTTTTTATTTAATGAAATAAAGTTTTATTCTATTATCAAAGTATATAATTTAAGACACATATTTAAAAGAACAATGTAATATTTCACCATCATAACGACCACAAATCAAATTAACAGTTGTCAATAAATTGAAAGTTAGCATTGGGATTCAATTTTTCATTTCAAATGTAATGAATAAAGCAATTTTAAGTCATTTAAAAGCCAATCAGGTTTTAAAGATAATGAGTGCGAGAATTTCGAGACATTTCGTTACACCACTATTTTTAGATCTTTTCTTAAAATACCTTTTCAATGTAATGATACTGAGCAAGTTGCCAAACGCAGTCTTTGGACTGATCTTGAGGCACCAAAAGAATATGTAAAGCTTCCACTGTCCTTGCTCTACTTTTACATTGTACGTAAGATTGGTAATTCTTCGGAAAGTCGTACCTCATCACAAGGTTGCACTTTGGAATGTCAATTCCTTAAACCAAAAGTAATTGCTTTTCAAAAATATCCTTCTTTTAAATAAAGCCGAATTTGGAAATCCATGAAATAAAATTAATACATAAATATGTACATGAATTGGGGTAAACATGTCGAACAAACCTTCTTCTAAAATCGAAGTAGCAATCAGTAAATTACACTCGTGCATGCGGAACCGTTTCAAAACTTCCTCCTGTTTTTTGTGCTCCATCGCAACATCACGAGAATAACTAACGTCCTCATTTGATTTTTCACTCGTATAAAGCGGGGAGAGAAAATGCAAATCTTCATCATTCTTGCTTACCTCCTAGAAAAATATAGTTCTTTATATCACCATTAAATATTAATTTCCATAATAGGTTTTCAAACAAATAAATACGTACATTTAGGAGGTAAAACAAAATTTTGGCAGTGAATCCTTTATTCACAAAAATTATGCCACAGAGTAAATCAGGATCTGTGATTCCACGATGATATCGAGGCCTCGGAGGCTTTTTAGAACCGTCTTCATTCGATCGCCAATTATTTCCAGGCCTTTTAAACGATTCCCTGTAATTTGGTATTTGCTTCTTCGAATCTAGAACTAATAAACGGCAAATATCAAAGAATTAGTTTAATAACAAATACAATTATTTATTAATGATTAAACTGATTCATTACCATTTTTAACCTCATTCATTGCTTCCTTTTTATGAAAGGGAGTATAAGTTTTTAATACTTTCAACAGTCTGTGCGCTTTCGGAGTCGAGAACTTGTAAATCTTTTCTTTATCGCTGAAGGATTCAAAAGCATCATCGCATACAGCTCTGAACATTTGTTAAAAAAATTACCAAAAAGTTGAACCATAAATTAAGTAATTTTTTTATAGTTTCTTGCAATTTCTATTCTAGAATCTTACCTAATTTTTATAAATACTGACTCCACCATATTAAAAAGAAGATAATGCCTCTCATAGGGAGTTTTAATTTTTAGTTTCTCACTTAACATAATAAGTGCCAGAGCCGCTCGATCAGCACACCAAGGTCCAAGAGTTTTAAGAATATACAAAAAATCTTCAATCATTTCACATGGCTTTTGTGTAGGATCAGGAATCTTTTGAATATCCTCGAGAAATTCTTCGGTGTAAATTTCTGTTGGATCGTAGCGATGATCATTTAAAAAATTCATAGCGTGATTCGCACAAGATTCGAGGGCCTCGTATAAATTTGATTTTTCTCCCTCATCGTATTCTATCACGAGTTCCTTTGGCTTTGGGCTATAACTATACAAAAAATTTATATTGTTAGCATTATAACTTCAAAATTAATAATTCTTTTCGACTTAAGCTTCTTTTTTCTTCCTATTTGGAACTAACCGAAGTATCGATATGATGTCGCTCCCTGTTTCTATTTCGCATTGAAACAGAGCCTCGATTCTCTCTATTTCGAGACCAATTCGTCCAGGAATTTTTGTAAGATTAAATAAGGGCACAGCCAGCCCGACGATTCTGGGCACATCTTCACTGGATAAAAAATACCTGAGGATGTAATCGAGTGTGCTGTCTCCCAATGATTTATGGCACTGATCAACTATTACTAAATTTATTTGATTCGGAAGTATTTTCTTTTCTTTGACTAATTGTGCGCATGTTTCAGCGGTTGTTACTATCACCTGGGAATATAATATGCAGATATAATATAATCAACTCAAACATTACGATAGAATATTTTAGGAAATTCAGTATAGGCTTATAATGATTTTCCTTTAATGATTTTTTTACATGTTTTTTGCGATTCTGGAAAGATCATTATAAAAAAACATTCTAAGATAATCAGTATATGAATAAATAATGGTAAAATGTTGAAGAATACTATGCAAAAAATAAAGGAACTACAAATAAATAATTCATTTAACGTAGGATTTCAAATTATTTCACAAAATCTCACAAATTTCAAAGGGTTTATGGATATTCACGGATTTCAACAATTTGATAATTTCATGGGATTTTAGAAAGGTATGTAAATTCTAAATATTTTCAAACACCTCCGGGGATTTTAAAGGAATTTTAAGGAATTTCGACAGATTTCGGACTTCCACGGATTTTAAGACTGTTCAAAGGATTTTATTGGATTTCAAAAAAAATGTTAAGGGATTCCAGAGATCAAAGTGAATAAGATGCTAAAAAAAGCTGTAACTTATTTACGAAAATTGGAACGATTAAACATTCATCTTTACATGTAGAAAAAAAACAATATGTTGTATGTTGTATTTATTAAATAATGTTGAATGATTTTTTAACGATTTCTGACATTAAAGAATTTTTTTGCTAAAAAATCTACAAGGCAATGAGTAGAGTAGGAATTTTTTTAAATCTCATAAATCCCCTGCTGAGGACCCATTGGGTGACTATTAATATCCCAAAAACATTATTTGTTAGTAGCGACCCGCTTTCGACAAAATCTTTTTTTTTTTTTAAACTTTTGTATGATGAATTAAAATTTTTATTGGTTAAAATCTAATGTTGAATCAATAGTTGGAAATTGAAGAAAATTCAACTATTTATAACTCAAAGCTCAATTTTCTTGAATGAGTGTTCATTTTTATACAAAGTCAACTTTCAGCAATCGAGTTTCTAATTGTTGAAAATTCAATTCTAAATTCTCGACAATTTTGAACAATTAAAAATTTAATTATCAATTTCCTTAAATTTCCAACAGTTAATAATTCAATTTTCAAATATCTTCTATTTTTAATAGTTGAATCTTCTAATGCTAAAATTTAATTAGAAATTTTCTGGAATTTTCCATAGTTGAACATTAAACTTTTTTCCCTATTTTCAACAGCTGAAGGGTGTCGTGGCAAAAGCATGTAAAAGTCCATCGAGACACATTTATTAGGAGACAAAAAAAAACCTTCTCAAAAAACGAAGTCTCTCCCTCTCTCTCTTAAAAATGAAAAAAAGAATGTACATTCGAGTTTTGGGGTAAACATATGCCTAAAACATTATAAACGCATTACGAGACAAATAGAAGGTTGAAAAGTGAATAATTAAATTTAAAAAATCGTTTTAAAAAATGGATTTTACAATACAAAAAAGTTATTTTTATACCAAATATTTAGTTTATTTGTATTTTGTAACGATTTAGTACAACAGAACGTAATTAAATACAAGGATTCCAATATTCATATGATTCACAGTTTACCTAGATAAAAAACCCCACTTTCGGTTCGCATTTGGAAATATCCTTTTACAAAAATTTCCGATAGAATTTTAGAAAATTATTAAGCCAACAAAATGTGTTTTCCTAAAAATGGCATTCATATGGTTATGCAGTGATAGCCTTTAGTTGAATATTCAATTTTTTCCAATTTTCAACAGTTGAATATTTAATTTTCTTCAATACTCAATAATTTAATTTTCATGTGTTGAAAATTCAACTATTAATTTTCTTCAATTTTCAACAATTGAATTTTTCATTTTCTTGAATTTAAAATCATCGCAATTTCTTAGGTCGTTGAAAATCCATTCACTACGATACAAAAAAGTCCGACAAAAAACAAGTTTGTTAATTAATAATTATATTGTGATATTTTTTTGTAGGAAATATTTTTTTATGAGTTAAAGTTTTATTTAAATCCTAAACAATTTAGTTGGAAATCGGCCAAGTAAACATTTATAAATTTTTTAAGTTTGAAACGTGAAATTCTATTCCAAGATCTATAATTTTATACATTACATATTTACATTTGCTAAGTAAATATGTACTTTATAGCTATGTGTCTTTAGTAAATTCTAAACAAATTAAGATTTTATAGTTCAAACCAGAGACTACATTCCAGACCGAAATGTTTCGCCTAATTAAAATACTGTATTCTCAAAGGTAGCATGTTTAAAGAGAAAATGGAGGGGGGGGGGGATTTGAATTTTTCTTAAAAGGAAAAACTCAGGAGAATAGGGGAAAACTGTGATCCCTGGGATTCTAAAGATTTCAAGTAATTTAATAGTATCTCAAGGAAATTAACAAGATTTAAAGAATTTTATTAAATCTTCACACATTTCAATATATAACGACTTTAAGGGATATTAACAAATTTAACGAAATTCAAAGAATTTCAAAGATTTTAAGTCATTTTTAAAGAGTCCAAAATGTTTTAAAATCTAAGGGATTGGAAAGAACGTTGTAGGATATTAAATGATTTCAATTATTCACATAAGGTTTAAGGAATTTTATAGGATCTCTACTTCAAAGATTTCTAAGAATTTTTAAGATTCCAAATGATTTTCATTAAAAATTCCAGCGATCTTAGATATCAAGGGAGTTAATTCTCAGGTTTTTTTCGGTGTAAACTTTGTTTTTTATAATGAATTTCTTATAATAGTTGAAAATTACAGGAAATTTAATTATAGACTGCAAGGGAAAGTATTTATTACCCTAACGTACCTGAACATTGGAAAATTGTTCTTCGAAGTTTGGATTTACTGCAGAATCGCAGATAATTGCTTTCAAGTCAGTCAATTGGCGAACGTAACTAGCTTTTATTAAACACTTTTCCCGGTCTCTTAAAATGTAAATTGCCCGTTTTCCACCTTCGGATAATAATCTGAGAATTTGATGAAAAAACTTAGACAACCAAAAAAGTATCTTTTTCATATATAATCGTATATTAAATTTTATTTACCTTCTAGTACAAGCGGAAAGCTCTTGAATCAACTTTATCACAATAAACGTTTGTTCCGAGCTTTTTCCTAAACATACTATTATGTTTTTTTCTTTCGCTGTGTAGAGGAGTTCCACCTAATTTATAATAATTTTAGGTATATTAAATCAATTCATTGTATTAAAGTAGATAAATTTTATTATAAGAAAAATAATCATAGTATATTTTTATTGCTTCCAAATATACACTCTCTGTGAAAAATAATTCAGTATATTAATGCTTTTTCCATAAAATTTTACTTTAAAAAATAAATATTTGACGAAAATTAAACAACTCATTGTTAATATCAATAAATAATGCGCATATAAAATCTAATAAAATGAATAAATACGTGAAGATTTATGACACTAACCTGATACTCTCTGGGAGTGAATGATTTGGTGTAAACCTGATCATTTAGGAGAATTGCCATGGAAACTGCGGCCCTAAACTATTACTTAATAATATTGTTTATATTTTAATTAGCTATTATACCTTATCAGCACCACCTCAAATGCAGATGTCACGTTCGAAACGCATTTTGAGGTTATGTTAATTCAAAATTGGTACCATATTTGTACACAATGCGCAGCCATGTTTGATAACCCGCGAAATAAAAAATGTAGTTGATGTATGTAGGATATTTTGATTTCTAAATCGCTTAATCCTCAACAAAATTCAGGGATATATTAGTACATTTTTAATATTTTCAATATTTTATATGTATCAAAGTTATTGTCTTTGTAGCAAAATTGATTTGTTAAATCAACAAATTTAAGCGCTCCCTTGTGGTGAAAGTATGTACTAAATTGAAACTAGAAGTCTAGAACGCCAAAGTTTCGATTTATCGCCGCATTTTCTTTGTGATTAAAGTAAACAAACCTTAATCATCTAAATATTTTTAACATTCTTAATTTGCAACAATCGACGAATTTATTAATTGGATTGCAAATTTAAAAAGTGACTTTTTGGATCGAAACCACAGCAAAAATCGAACATTGTGACGCTTGCGACAAGGTGACAATCAAGAAAAAGTTTCGTTATATTGCAGTTTGCGGCTTTTATTTTGATCTCGATTTAAAATAATTGTTTACGGCAAATTGTAAATTAAAGCTTTATATGAAGTGTATTAAACATGGAGTATAAATTTGAAAAATATATCGACTGTCAACAAGGTGCGGTGCGATCCGTAAGATTCAGTGGTAAGTAAATATGGTTATTTATTTGAAGTATTTAAATGCTGATTATTTATTATTCACGATTAACATTAAAGAATTATGTTAACTAACTGTTTCTGATTAAAATCTAAAATCTTTTTTTATTGAAATATCAACTGTTACGTTTTTCGTTGAGAATTCATCTTTCTTGTTTGAAAATTCTACTACTTGGTTGAAAGTCGAACGAGTCTAACTACACTTCTATACAAAAATAAACTTGTTTGGTTAAAGATTCAACATTTTAGTTAAAAGTTCATCTTTTTGGTTACAAATTCATATTTTTTTGGAAAATTTGCCTTTTTGGTAGAAAATGAATCTTTTTGAAAAAAATGTATCTTTTCGATTGAAAATCTTTTTTGCTTGGAAACTCAACTATTTTGTTGAAAATTCGTCTTGTTTGATTGAAATATTAACTATTACATTTTTCGCTAAAATAAATTAACTTTAGAACTTTGTCAAATAGAAAAAATAATTACACATTTTCTAATATTTTTTATAAACTTTTAAAAGAGCATTTCCTAACTCTTTAAAGTGTTCAAATTTTATAACATTAATTTAGATATTTTTAAATACTCAATTCGTTATTTTAAAGTCTCCAAAAATTCGAAGGAAGGTGAGGTTTTTTTCTTCAATTTAAGATTCCGAACTTTTCGGCTTAACAATTTTAAGCTTATTGTAGGTTTAAAAAAGCTTGAAATTCTTGCACTTATGAACTTAAAGTTTCCTTAAGTTTGTTAACCGAACTGAACTGAATTTAAATGCGTTTTAGTTTGTATTTTATAAAGTCATGAAATTTTTAGCGAAACAGAACTGAACATTTTTGTTAAAAGTTCGTTAACGTCTCGAAGCGTCTATATGTCTAAATAAAAAAAAATTAAAATTATTTTTAGAAATTATGCTTTAAAAGTTTTCAATACAAAGTTATTTTTAATTATTGCTAAGGTTTGCAATTGGAATTTTTTTTATTCTGAACAATTTATGTAAATTGAAAACAAAGAGAGCGACTGTAATGTTTAAATCATGAAGTGCGATTATGAGGGTTCAATGTCAGGTATTACAAGGCTTTCTTTATTAAATTATGCAATTTTGAAATATTTAAATGAAAATTAAATAATTTTGAATTATGTCCACATTGCAAAATTCCAATTTTAACCTTTTCCATTGTACAATTGTTGACCCATAAAGGATTTTAATTTAAAATTGTACGATATTAAACATTTTTAAATTAAAAAGTTTAAAAATTATAAATCCTTTATAAAATTTTGAATAATTTAAGTTAAAACCAAATAATTTTGAATTTTGTCAAAATGGCATTATTCCAATCTTTACCTTTGCTATTTTACAATTATTCAGCATTAAAGTATTTTTATTTGAAATTGTATAGTTTTTACCAATTAGCGTAGGTACAGCAGCAGCCTTTTTTATTTCAGTTGATGGTGCTTATTGCGTAAGTTGTGGCTCGAACAGGAGAATAAAGCTCTGGAATCCTTACAAAGGAACTCACCTTAAAACTTATAGTGGCCATGGAGATGAAGTGATGGATGCACAAGCTTCTTGTGATAGTAGTCAAATAGTTTCTTGTGGTTTAGACAAATCTGTAATTGTCTGGGATGTTGCAACTGGAACTCCTGTTCGAAGATTTAGAGGACATTCAGGAGCAGTCATGACTGTGAGGTGAGTATTTATTTGTTATTTATTTCCATTGATCGCGACATAAATTGATAAAGAATAGTCTGCCGTGATTTAGAAGAACATCAGTAACTACAAAATGTTTGTTTCTACAAAATAAAGTCTTAAGAAATGTTAATTAATTATTGAAAATTCAGTCAACGGTGTTTATTGGGATGCTGAAATTCGGGAAAGTCCCGTAACCGGCAGTTACGACTATTTTCGAATTACGGACCTCAGAAGCACGCCTGTCGTATTTTGAGAGAACGTCGTTCATGAGAAAGATTTCAAAGATTGCACAAAGATTTCAATAATTACCCAAAATCTTCACATATTTCACAAAGATTTCCGATAGATATCAAAGATTGAACAAAGATTTCAAATATTTCGCAAAGATTTTTATAGAATTCATAAAGATTTCAATAATTTTCCAAAGATTTCACAAACACTTCTATTATTTAACAAAGATTTAAGGTGGATTTCAATGATTGAAAAAAGATTTCAATTATTTTACAAATATATCAAATATTTCGTAAAGATTTCTAGACAACTCACACAGATTTAAATGATTTCCCAAAGATTTCAAACATTTCGCAAAAATTTCAGATAGATTTCAAAGATTGATCAAAGATTTAAAATATTTCGCAAAGATTATTAGAGAATTGACAAAGATTTCACGAAGATTTTACCAATCATTCAGTAATTTCCCAAAGATTTCACAAGTACTTGTATTATTTAGCAAAGATATCAGATAGATTTCAAAGATTAAACAAAGATCTCAAAGATTTCGGAAGTATTTGAAAGACTTCACAAAGATCTCAATCATTTCTCAAAGATTGCACAAGGATTTCAATAATTTCGCAAATATTTCAAATATTACTCAACGATTTTTAAAGAATCCACAAAGATTTCAATAATTTTCCAAAGATTTCACAAATATTTCATATAGATTCCAAAAATCTCACAAAGATTTCTATTTTTTCATAAAGATTTCACATAGATTTCAAAGGTTGAACGAAGATTTTACCAATCATTCAATAATTCCCCAAAGATTTCAAAAGGATTTCAACAATTTCACAAATATTTCAAATATTATTTATTATTATTTTAATTTATTATTACACATAATATTTTAATATTATTATTTATTTCGGATATATTTGAAAGACTTCATAAAGATCTCAATCATTTATCAAAGATTTAACAAATATTTCGCAAACATTGTTATAGAATTCATTAAGATTTCAATAATTTTCCAAAGATTTCACAAAGACTTCCTAAAGATTAAAAAATTTTTTCAAATGTTTCGCAAAGATTTGACAAAGGTTGCAATAATATCTCAAAACTTTTCGCAAAAGTTTCGGAATGACTTGAAAGATTTCAGACAGCATTGCCTCCTGTGCCCCCTAGGGCACCGTCGCGTCGCCTCTGAATAATGGAATTATTATATATTATTATTTATTCATGGAATTATAATTATGTAGTATGAAATATTATTAATATTATTATTATTAATTAGTAGCATACGTATAAGCGTATTATTAATAATATTCTTATTAATAATTTAAAAATATTAAATTTTATATTTTAAATTGTAAAGTAATCTTTAATTTTTAAATATTTGCAAGTTAAAATTCTTTGATTTTGAAGAGTTGCAATCGACAATTCTTGAACTGAGATATTATGAAATTACAAATTATTTCATTTTCACACGTTAAATTTTAAAGGTATGTAATTTGGAACATTTTCTTGAAATAGTTCAATTTTTAAAACTTACTTTGGTAAATTATTTAATTTCAAACTCTTCAATTTTAAAGATTTGCAATTGGAAACTCTACAATTTTAAAAGATCTTGAAAGAAAATTCTTAAATTGAGATAATTTTGAAGATCGAAAGTCAAGAGTTTTCAATTCTAAATCTTTTAAGTTGATGAAATTTAAAATTCAATCAATGAAAATGGCAGAATTTTAGATTGTAAAACATAAAACTCTTATCATTTTTAATTTGTTAGTGTTCTCTACCGAGAGTAGGCAGGCCTGCTGGAGCTACGTTAGTCTGGGATTATTTAGGTTAGCGTGGGGTTGGAAATATAACTTAGGGGTTTCTGAAGGTGACTTATGTGATCATTTGCATGTTTTTGAGTGTTTTGCTAGAAGGTAATTTTGATTTTTTCAGGTAAAAGTGATGGGAGTGGTTTTCAAGAGTTTTTAAATATTATAATGGGGTTTTAAATACAACTTGTGGTTTCTTGAAGTTAACTGAAATGATTATTTTAAATTAAATTTTTTGTAGTGTTTTACGTGGATGCTCTTCGGATTTGATAAAAAAAAAGTAGTAGGGGCTGTTTTCGAGATTTTTAAAATTTATTATGGGTCTGGGACTATATATTGTGATTTCCTGAAGGTCACTTATGTGATTATTTATAATATTTTAATTTATGGAGAATTTTTCTGACAAGAAATGCAATGAACTAGACTTCTTGAACACTTCAACAACGCGAATCAGAAACGTACTTCGTAAAAAAATTCTTGTACCGAAAAGAACGCAGCCTAATCGCAGTGTCATTATACGTAAGGCCTTCATATTAAGATAAACGGGTACACAGTTCAATAAATAAATAGATTTGTTTAGGCAAAAATGGTAGGGCTTGTTTTCAAAGATTTTTGAATATTATTATGGGGTCGGGAATATAACCTGACGTTTTCTGAAGTTAACTTGGGTGATTATTTAAAAATTTTAATGCTTTTTTGCACTTGTAAAATGCAAGACTCTAGCAACTGCGTATGTCTGATTGCAATCATCGGGTTTAGTTTCAATACTCGCGAAAATCTGCGAGTACCCTCTTTTCGTTGCTTATAGAAATATGTAATGTAATAATGTATAATATCCCGATGAGTGCTGGTAGGCTGGTAAGGAGCAATAGCAAGAGCGTTGCATTTGCAGGCGCAAAAAAGCACTATATTTTCAATTACAAAAAAAGGGCAAGAACAAGAAAATTTTGCGGAAAAAGGTATATGGCAAGGTCAGTATAATTGCCTTTCGATTGTATGGTAAATCAATACTTAATAGACGTATTATGGATGTGGGAAAAATTTAAAAAAATTCATAATTAACATATTTTTAAACATTAAGTTTATAAATTTTATGAAACAATAATTAATGATGTCTAATTAAAAACTCTTGGAATTCAATAAAATTATATTGAACGATTTTAAATTGAAAATGTTCCAAATCAAACAAATTTATATAATGTAAAATTTTGGAAAAAGGACAAGATTTAGAATTGAATAAAAAGATAACTTATATCACTTCTAAATAAAAGCTTCTGCAGAAGTTGAAAGTGTTTGAAATTAAAAAAATTTTAATCAGAATATCTCAAACTTGAAACATATCAGACTAAAATTTTGAAAATGAGATTTCGATTATGAAGGAGTTAAAATGCTATTATTTCTATTTCAAAGCGTTCAAATTGAAATCTTTTATTTCGAATTGACTTATATCGAAATTGAACGAATTCTGATTACAATTTCGAAAATAGAAGCTTTATAAAACATAAAAAATTAAATATTTTTAGATTAGAATTTGGAAAATTGGATAATTTAAAATTAAAAATTGAATAATTAAAATTTTAAAGTTTAGAATTTCAATAGTTTTCAATTTGAAATTGAAAACTAAATTAAATATTTCAAAGTCAATGTTTTTGAAATTCTCGAATTTTCAATGTTTACCACATGCAAAACATACATTTTAACATCAACATTGATTAGATACATTTTTCCAAGATCGAAGAATAAATTCACCGTAATTTTATCCGATCAAAATACACAATTTTTAAATTGTAAGCCTTTAAAATTCATTTATCCTAGAAAAACGTTTAACATAAAAAGTTATTAAAACATGGAAACATGGAAACGTGGAAAACATTAAAAATTAAAAATGTCTACTACGGAAGTTGAAAATTAAATGAATCGGAAATTCATTTAAAACAGAAAAAATGGTTTGGTCAGCACTCATTTTGAACGTTTGAATTTGTGAAATTATTGTATCTTTTTCAAGGGTTTGAATTTATTCTGGAGTCCTTTCATTCGAAATTGTTCAATTGAAATTCTGTGAACTAAAAATTGTGCAACTATCAGGTCTTTCAATTTGATATTATCCAATTTCGAAGAATTAAAAAAATCAGTCAATTTTGTAAGTCTAAAATTGAAACCGAACAATTTAGAATATTAAATTTAAAAATATTCAATTTAAGTCTGCGACTGTCAAGGCATTCTAAATGAGAATGTTGGAATTTTTAAAGATTAAAATTAGTGAAATTGTGCTTACAGTTATGATATTTGCATTTGAAACTAGAGAAGTAAGAAAAAAAATGTGAAGCTTAAATTCGAAAATATTTCAAAAGCTTTAAACCAAAATTGAAATTATAGAAATTGTGAAGATAATAAATATATTAGGCATGAATATCATATCATGTAGTATAAAAATTTATAAATTCAAACTTCAAGCGTTAAAAATTAAATAATCCAAAACTTCGTTGAAAACTGAAAGCATTCTTTAAGTAGGTTCTTAAATCTAATTCTTAAAAAATTAATAATTAATTGTATTTTAATCAATTATTTTTGAACCAAATAGTGGCATTTTCAAGCTAAAAAGACCAATTTTCTACTAAAGAACAATTACCAATAAAATACATAAATTTTTAACCAAATAGAGCATTTTCAACAAAGAATCTTATTTTTGACCAAAAAGGACATATTAATAAAATTTATACATTCATAACCAAATAGTTGAATTTTCGACCAAGAAGATTAATTTTCTGCCAAAAATACGAATTTTAAACAAATTAGATACATTTTCAAACAAATAATTGTATTTTTAACTAAAAATATCACATTTTTAACAATAATGGAATAGTTTAATTTTCATATAAAAAGTAATTTTCATTAAATAAAATGAGTATTTTACAAAACAGTTGAATTTTCATCCCGAAAATATAATATTTGAATCAAAATGTTCATGCTCAACGAAATAGTTAAGATTTAAGTAAAAAGAATTTATTTTTATCACAAAAAGAGAAGTTTCAACCAAGAAGTTCAACTTTCCACCACAGAAATGATTTTTTAAACTAAAATTATGAATCTTGAACCAAAAAAATAAATTTTTAAGAAAGTAATTCAGTTTTCGAACAAAAAATTGGACTTCCAACCTAAGAAGATGAATTTTCAATAAAAAATATAATGTTAGACCAAACGAGATTAATTTTCAACCAAAATGTTGCATTTTTCACCGAAAAATTGATTATCTGCCAAAAAAGACGGATTTTCCACAGAATGCATGAGTTTGAGTTTGAGCGCGCCTGGGGCACTGGTCTGTGGTCTCTCGCGATTAGTGCTTATTCCTTGCATTTGGAATGCTTGAATGAAACTTTATCAAAAAGATCTCTTTTAGATCGCAGTATTTACTTGCGTCTTTGGGATCTGCTGTTTCTACTTATTTAAGTATAGTTAAACATTAAATTGCTGAAAGCTCTATAGGTTTTCAGGTACATTCTCACTGTGACATTCGAGCAGAGCGCCCGATTTTTAACAGACAATTGTAAATGTATATTTTCTGAACCAGCTAAAATTAAATATAAAACTACAAGTCTTTTTTTAGATTTTTTACGTATCTCGCGTCTGTTGGCGTAATATTAGAATGTACTATTTTCTGCATATTACTTACGATAATAAAAACAAAATTACTAGTCCCATTAGAAAATTGTTCAAAAACATTTTTGTCGGATTTTTCAAAAGTTATAATTTCTCTTGGAGACTTTTTATCGTATTTTGTGTCATTTGGTTCAAAATTTGAATATTTTGGTGTCTCATTTCAGACTATTATAATACGTTCTCAATCAGAAATTATGAAAATGTAATAAAATATTACCAGCGTGTACCTATTTTTTGGATAAACAACTTTTTTCTACCAATTATGTTTTCGTACCTTTTGTCGTTTTTCCACAAATTTTTCATTTTTAGGATTAAACCCAAAACTACGCGTCCTATCAAACAGTCATTCATAACAACTTTGAAGATATCTTTCGAGTATACAATTTTTGTTAAATAATTTTTTCGTAACTTTTGTTGTTTTCCACTCGTTTTTTATTTTTCATTACTTTTTGTGCAATCAAAATTTGAATTTTCGATTTTTCAAGAAAATACAAAAAGTTTTTAAGATCATATTGTTGGAAATTTCGGTAATCAAAGTTTTCCTTCTCTTGACATTTTTCAAGTCTTGCGTTCTTTGGCTGAAAAATGTTGATTTTAAAATAATTTTTTAAATCTTATAAATGATATAGCTCTAAAATGTTCTTTTTATCGAAAAAAAGTCATTAGGATCTAATGTTTGGCTTTGTGAGTACTATGAATAGCCTTAAATAAAAATTTTAAATATAAAAAATTGGTGTCTACAAAAAGTGTGCTAAATGTCGATTTGATCCGTTATTTTTTTCGAGAGTTATAGTGTTTACGAAGGACGGCCATCGTAAAAACTTGATTTTCGTATTCGCGTGGTCTTGAAACGTCCAGATCCTTTGAATAAACGGTGGTGTCAAATTTCGGACAATTTTAACACTTTCTCAGTAATAAATGATGAGAATGTAAAAAGATGAAGTTTCAAATAAATAGTTGCATTTTCAGTTTACAAAAGATTAACTTTTTTAAAACAAATGAAATAGGTACATTTTTATTGGAAACAATAATTTTCAATTTAGAAAAGCGAATTTGATACAAAAAAGTCGAATTTTCATCATGAAAATATTAATTTTCAATATAAAAAAATTGAATTTCTATTCAAATACATTAATTTTCAAAGGGAAAAAATATTTTTCTGCATAGTAGTTTTATTTACAATTCAAACAATTGAATTTTTAAACAAAATGATAAATCTTAAACCACAAACTGAGTTTTTTATAAAGCAGTTCAACTTTCAACCAAGGCATTGCATTTTTAACCGAAATATATTTTTAATCCGTCCTTGAGCGTCAGTATCTTTACAGAATGAATCAATTGTTGATTATTATTAATAATTAACTATTTAATGTTAAAATTACTTTTTTATCAATTGAAGATATAATGAGGAGTCTACAATGGCGATTTCGGGCTCTCGCGATAATTCCGTAATGTGTTGGGACACGCGTTCCAGAGCTCAGGATCCTGCACAGACTCTCAATGATGCTAAAGACACGATATCCAGCATCAGAGTTTCTGATTACGAAATTTTGACTGGATCCTTTGACTGCAAAATTCGAAGATATGATATAAGAAATGGCGAACTCTTTGCTGATTATTTAGGAGGTATAATAAATTACTTTCTTTTTAATTTATAATCACTCTTTAAAATCTGCATTTTTAACGCCTAATTCTATTTTTAATTTAGTTTTAATTTTAACTTTTACATTTGTTCTTAGCAATCGTTACATGTGCAAGTTTTACAAGAGACGGACAGTGCATTCTAGTCAGTTGTGCAGACGGAGTCATCAGATTAATTGACAAAGACACAGGAGAACTCCTCGGTGAATTTTTGGGCCTTCCACCCACCGATTTGTGTCTGGAATCCAGTGTCGATGCTAATGACACGCGTATTCTTTCTGGCTCAAGTGATGGAAAGCTCTGGATTTGGGATCTCGCGACACAAAACGTAGTTGCAAAGTTGTTTGGAGACAAACCAACAAAACATGCTACTGTTTCTATCAGTGTCCATCCCCAGAAAAATTGTTTTCTTGCTGCGAATGGAATGAACATTCTAATGTGGGAAACTGAAACTGAAACTGAAACTGAAACAACTTCTTAACAAATATTAACGTGAGAAAGTACTTGTAAGTAAATTTCTGTTTAGTATTAATTATATTTAGGTAAATATATACATTTCTACCGATAGTGGGGCTTGTTATTTATGTCCTTTCATTCCTATCGTTATATCCTTGATCCTGATTGCATTTAGAATGATACATTATTTACACTTCCCTGCAGATATTAATTTTTTTTAAAGCGAATAAGATGGCACCTAGTGTTTCCGAATGGATTTTTCGTGCTGAACACGAATCTGGGTTCAGGAACTTCCAATCACGTAACGTTTTTCAGAAAATAGGGATGGAAATCCCTAAAAATGGCGTTTTTAGCCATTTTTGAAAAATTGTAGAGCTGAACTATGACGTGCTACAAACTTCGCTAGTATCAGAAATTAAAGGCTGAAACAAGCTTTTTCAAATGAGCGCTGTGTCTAGGGGTGGATACCTTGCACTATACCAACTGCCAGTATTCAAGCAAATCCGTACGAATTTCAAAAAATCGTCCGCCATATTGGATCTGCCATTTTCAATTTTTAAACCCTAAGTGTATACTCGTAATCAGTGACGCTTAAAACCTTTAAAAGCACTGCACATTTTAGTATGCCGGGGCGTGAGTGTACGTATGTTAAAATCTTTTCTGTTTTCATTTTCTTCCTCCACCCCTAGCAAAAACACTCCCCCGCTCTAAGGACGCATGCGATTAATTTGGCACACGGTTCATTTGAAAGGGCTCGTTTCAGCTTGTAATTTCTGATATTAGCAAAGTTTGTAGCACGTCATGGTTTAGCTCTACAATTTTTCAAAAGTTTCTAAAAACGCCGTTTTTAGGGGTTTTTAACCCCTATTTACTCACAAACGTGATGTGATGGGAAGTTTTTAAGTCCAGATTCGTGTTCAGCACGAAAAATCTATTCGGAAACACTAGGTGCCATCTTTATTTTTGTCTTTATGAGATTTTCTGCGATTGAAAATGATAACATTTTTTATCGACATCGCCAATTACAAAGCTATTTTCGGTTTCCTTATTATTTAAATGAATGTTCGAAGTCACGTGATTTCTCAGTTTGAGTGTGTGATAATAGCCTTGTCGTTTGAAAAAAACAGTTTGCGAGCAGCAGTGAATCGCGACAGATCGTTGTCCTATCTTTTCTGGTCAGTAAAGTGATTAACTCAAGAAAGAAATCTTACAAAAATGTTTATATAAACGGTAGATTGATCTGTGTACTTTTAAAAAAATGATCTTAGTCTGCCAAGTTTTCTATAATTAAAATAAAACTGGAACTTTTCATTCTTTCTTACGATTCTTCTATGTCTATTCCTGATTTGGCAAAATTAGTTATTTTATAAGCATAAACTTGAAAAAATGGTCCTGGAAATTCTATTAAGTGAAAGCACAGGAACTAGCTGGAAAGTATGAAGAATTAACGTCACATAGCAAGGATATAAGCTGGTGACAACATCTTCGCACGCACTGTAAGAAAGGTCTTTCGTTATTCTTCACCTGAAGGAAGAAATAACAAGTTCGCCAGCTGATATTTGGGTGACTGTTAACACATTTAATTTTAGACTTGATCGATTTCTAACCTTCTCTAGTGGTAAGATGACAACTTTAATTTACCCATGATGAGAGAGACTCGTTCTGGCGAGCAAAATAATAATTCAGACCGGTAGTATTTCAGTGACGATTTATTGACATTTTATTAAAAATTAGGCTCTCAAACACTCAAATTAGCTCGCCTTGTCAGAGCACTTTAAAACTAAAGTAAATCAGTTCTTTAGTTTGTAAATTAAAACTTTTCAATTTAAGCTGAATTATCAGCAACTGTCAATTTAAATTTCTTCTTTTGTGAAAATGGAGGCATTATACTCTGAGTAATCAGAGATTTCTCAGGCGATTCTACGCAAGGCCAATCTAACAGTGGCTACTGTCAAATCACGAATAGAATTTCTTGACCAATGCTGGATAAGTTGTGAAAGACTGCATCTGGAAATTAAAGCTGGAACTACGTCAGCTGAGCGTGAGAAATTGGAGTATTTAACAAAATTGAAATATCTCGCTATTGAAGATGCTTATCTCAATACGCGAGATTTTTATATAATCAATTGGCCTTGCTTACTACTGACCCTAAGGCTAATGAAAGTTTAAGTCAGTCTCAAATTATTCATCATGATTTCTTGCCTGTTAAACTTCCTTAAATCACTTTACCGGAGTCTTCGGGAGACTACAAGGATTAGGAGAATTTTCGCGATTTATTTAATGCTTTATTAATACAGAACGATTCCTTGTCTAATGTAACAAGATTACACTATTTGAAATTATCCTTAAAAAGCGAAGCTGAAGGTTTTTTAAAACGTGTTTCGATAAATGATGCTAATTTTATCTCCAGTTGGGAGTCGCTACAGACCAGATTTTACAATAAGAGAGCTTTAATATCAACTCATTTACAATCCTTTGTCATTCTGTCAGTAGGAACATCAAGTCTCTGCCGTTGGCAGTCTATAATCTCATCCAATATTGATGGTGTTTTTGTCTTGATGTGCCAATGGTTTATGATTTTAGTAACATGATTTATCAGCCTTCTGGCCCTATTTCGTTTTTATATTGATTTAATCCACCCAATTTGAACCTTACTCTACTGACATCCATATCCAACGTGATCTTCCATGGACCATAGTGGATCTTGATCCCTTGCTGGGACAAAAACTGCATTTGCAGGCCTAGTTCGGTGGCCCAACGTTCTAACGGTTTCCACAGCTGCCCAGTATACAAGAGTTTGTACCTCGAATGCAATTTGTGTTACGTAAATATACGTTGGTAAAACCTTGCTGTGAAGGTGTTCTATTAGTGCACGCAGATCATTTGTGATGTTTATTTTGGTCAGAGAATGGCTTAGTGTTAGTGCTACATATCTGAACTCTAGTAAAGCATGACCAAAATTCCTTTCAAGGTGCTTTAGTTTTTACGGATTTCGCTATCTACATCATAGTTATTAATATCTTGATCTGGTTCTAACGGACCCGATACATGTTGTTCATTATCCCTAGCACCTATGCCTTCAGCTTCAATGAAGTCTTCGTTGTCCACATCTTCCAAGGGGAGTTCATCAATAGAAATCTGCTACTGCACTTCCATTTTGATAGAAGCTGCTTCAACAGTCGAAAGCAATCTGTTTAAAGATATTGAGCATTTTGATCTGCCAGATTTTGCTCATTTATTTTTGTGGCTAGCTCTGGGTATTTGAGTAAGAACAGTCTATGATGTGTTCTCCTCGCAATTGCCCCACATTTCTCTGCAAACAAATAAAGGCGCATAACCAGGCCCTGGCCACTCATATAGGCGACCTTGAAGTATTATAGGTCTGATACTGTTCTGAGTATACGCTAGATGGCGCAGCGTTGCTTCCCCTTGTAGCGTGTTGCTACGTGAGCTCTATGAGGTAGATTCCTACCATCGAAGCCGACTCCAAAGAGTTGGTCTGGCAGTCGTTATCGACTACCGGCGTTTCGTC
>JAAAKG020001578.1:0-21794 GCA_010014905.2 Druon quercuslanigerum
TTTACCCTCCTTTTTTGCTCTAGGGAAAAAAAGACTCCAGTGACCCAAAAAAACGCCACATTCTCCCTGTAGACAGGGCAAAAAACGCGAAAATCGTGCACTTGGGATAAAAAGTATTTTAAGTAAATTGTGATTGCTTAAAAATTATTTCAATGATTTAAAAAAATTTGCAATAATAATAATTAGCAACGAACAATACGTATTCAAGAGCAAATTGCTCACGCCATATATAACTTTTATCAATGCGCAAAATAAGAAAAAACGCTTTTATGTACTATGCATTACCCATAGATGAATTTTTGATCTCTGAAAATAATGTTAACACATTTTCTTTTTGAAATATATTTTTCCTAAACCCTATTTTCTCGAAAGTCAAATAAGTCTGTAATCGGTGATTTAATTAGGTTTTCATAAGAGATATTACCTGTTGAAATTGTATATTAGTTTATATTGTCATTGTGCGTAAATACAAATACAAAAACAGAACCTTACGAGTAAAATCCTGATCTTAAAAACAAAGTTAGGTTAGAAGTTAGTTAGTGTTAGAAGTCTCAGTTGCCTGTGACGCGCCCAGTCCTTCGCATTTGCAAGAACTCTACCAAATGCAGTGCAAAAATCTTTCTCTTTGAGAGGAATCTTCGTAAGGTATTCAACGTGGGTACCACACACGACACCTGAAACAAAAGTTATGGAATAAAAATGCTGGAAGCTATGTAGTTTTTATATTTATTCGTGAAGAAGGTTTGAGTATTTTGTGAAAGAGTTAAATTAATGCATAGAAGTTGCACATTTTTCTACTTACCTGGAATGCAATCGAAAAAAATCGTCTCCCTGATGACTGTCTTTCCGGACATTTGTATACTTGTCGTAAACTTCAGGGCTACGTCTCTAACCATATACTTTCTCAAAATATGAGTTAAGGTTTTATTCACTAAACCTTCTCGATCAAGTAAAGAGTGCAGCGAAGCGGTCTTAAAAGAAAAATATTAAATTTTTAAAAGATCTATTATAATTTATAATCATATTATATTCCATATAGTGGCAGTTTTACATACGAAATCCACTTATAGCTTTCATCATTTTTTAATTCACAGTTAAAGGATGAGATTATGTTTCGTAATAGAGACTTGTTTATTATCAGCTGTGCCATGTGATTCGTGCAAAATGGAAAGAATTACACGCTGATTGGAAAGACTTTCTTTTATGTCAACACTAAGACCTTTTATCAAAGTCATCAGAAGATGAAAATCTAAGAAAAGAAAGATTAGTTTTTCAATGTTTCGAAAATAATAATTTTGCTAATTTGAATTAGGAACGTCAGCGTGTAAAAATTAGAATATAATTACTGCCATCGTGAGTCGCTTTCTGTTTCTTAATCTTGGAATTTTCTCGGTACTTTTCATTTTTGCCGTCTCTCGTTTTAATATCTGTTTTAGTGTTGATAATTCCAGAACCTACATGTAAAACAATGTTGTATTACAAACATAATTTAAAGGTGAGTAGATATTTGAAAAAGGTTAATAAATACAATTATACCACTATCATGTTCGCCTGCCTTCAGTTGTTCCGTTGTTTTAATACCTACAGTTCCAGAACCTACGTGAAGAATATTACTATATTGTAAACAATGAAACATAATTTATAGATGAGTAGATTTTTGATAAATATTGATTAATAAAGCTAAACTACTTGCATGTAAATCGTAAGCACCACGTTCACCTGCCTTTAGAGGTTGAATTATTCTTCTCGTGACCTGACCTAAGTGAAAAAATTCATTTAGTACCCGAATTAGCTTTCTTCTCTGGAGGTTCATTCTTAAATTGGTTAAATAAATGGTTATTTGTCAATTAGCGGTAAGCAAGGACAATAGCAGTTCAGTTGTTAAATTACAGAGAAAGCAGATATTAGTCTTCAAAAAATTAACACAGAAAATAGATTGCATTCGTGATTCAAAAAAAAATTCTGAGAAAATATCAAAATAATTAAATGAAATTAAAAGGATTTAATGGATACCAAAGTAATATAGAAGAATTAAAAAGATTTAAAAGAAATTTAACTAAGAATTGAGGGGTTACATGCAATAACCTAATATAGAATGCTAGCGCTCCGGTTTCTTGGCCCCTCAGGGCTTGTAACAAAAATGTTTTAAAGTTTAATTTTTAAAACATATATTCAAATAGGAAATTGAATTTCGCATCTTCATTTTTATTAAACAAATGGTAGCGTTTATTTATTATTTCACCAAACCAAAATTTAATTTTTTTTATTTCAACCCGCGTTCAGTCACTCCATTGTAAGAATTTTGTAATTAAACCAACAGCGATCACGCTTTAAAAAGTTTTTAAGGTAATGGTGTATACTAAATGTTCAAATATTTATGTAAAAAAAGTCAATAAGTTTTTCAAATAACTTTGTGAAAATTGGGCAAATACATTAAAAAATGTTTAAAAAGGCAGAGCCTATTAAAGATGTTTGAAAAAAGTGTTTTTTGAGCAAAACGTACTTACAAGAAAGCAGTGATTTTTTTTATTTTGAAAAGGGTAATGTACCAAAGCCAGCTCGTGACACAGAGACAGATTAATAGAAGAAAATTCATGGAATGTCAAATCACTGTCCGATTTTTTACAACGTTATGAAAAAAATTATTATTACATTCTCATCAGAGAAGGTATTAGATTGGTGTAAAACTTGCCCCCTTCCGTGTTTGTCAAATGTCCACGTTTTCAGACCTTTTCAACCGAAAAACCAGGTTTTCGCCAATGTGTCTATGTATATATGTATGTACATTTTTAGTCTGTTAGCACGATAACTTTTCAAAGAATTGGCCATTTTTGATAAAAATTAAAAATTAGACGAACGATTTATCCTGATATGTTTTTTTGATTAAAAAAAATTACCAGAGTTACAGCAATTAGAAAACAAAAATAATACACAAAGGAAAAAGAAAATTTTGAGCCAAACAATGCACGATATGAAAAAATGTCAAAGAAAGAAAAGCGTTAAATTTAGAAAACCCTACAAGGTTTTTTTTTATCGCAACAACTTTCTGAATTTTCTTAAAAAATCAAAAATTCCATTTTGCGGCCAAACAATACAAGATACGAAAAAAGCTAAATTCACAAAAATTGTGTATTCACAAAAGATCTACAAATTTGTACTGAATCACTTTTTGATTGGACGTGTAGTTTTTACTATATTCGTAAAACACTGCATTAAAAATAGAAAAATTGAAATTTTACACAAACAACACAAGATACGAAAAAAATGGATACGAAAAATTAAAGTTTTGAAAAAACGATGCAAGGTGCGTGAAGAAATGAATGAACAAAAAATGTGCGTTCAAAACAGATCTACAGATTCGTTAGCGATTACTTTTTGATAGGACGCGTGTTTTTTTATATGAGCATTGAAATATTTTGTTGAAACTTCGTCTTTATTAGTGAAATTCAACTCTTTTTATATAAAAATTCAAATCTTTTTTCTTTGAAATATCAACTACTATATTTTATTTAAAAATTTATCTTTTTCGTTAATGATTTGTTATTTTATTTAAAGATCCTCTTTTTTTAAATGTAACTGTTATCAATTTTTTCTGAGTAAAAATTAATTTTTTTAACTGAAATTGAATTATCTCATGTTTGGTTGCAAATTTACCTTCTTAAATTTCACCTTCAATTATTAGCTTTTGAATTTTCTGAGGATTTGGTATTCGGTTGGAATGTCGAACTCTTACATTTTCGTCCCTACTGCGTTGTATGCGCGATTCTTTTATTGTCACATTGTTTTGAAGCAACATCATCTCATTCTGATTCTGTTGATTGGTAGTAATCTCACCCATCGGATTTAGGGGATGATTTTTTGGTATCTGCTTCCATCAATCCGTCAGATTCTTTCTGAGATTCTCCAATACGTGTGACTTTTAAAGCCGCCTGCGTTTCTCCGCTGATATGCAGTCTTTTAGCTCGGAATTTATTCGTGATTTGAGCTGCTTTATCTTCTGGAGAAATTTCGTCGGTTGTATACGCGAAACTTTCGGAGCGTAAAGTTTCTACTCTTCTTTCGGCTTCCTCATATGTTTCTACAAAAAGGACAATTAGAAAATTATAAATATTTTTGAATATAATTTGATAGACTAATATCAGACGACAAAACTTAAAATAAATATATACACGAAAAAAATCATAGCCTGGATGAGTGAGTGCAAAAGCTCGTTGCTTTGATCGTTATAAGGAGGCGGCATCAATTTCGTTTCAGGGTTTCTTTTCGTGTAGTTGCATGTAGTCCATTTTGATGGAATGCAATCAACATCTCGAATTCCAGTTTTGGGCCCTCTTTTAACGAATTCGACTAACTGAAATTCGTAGATTCCTTCCGAATCAGACATGATTTTCGAAAAATGAAATAATTGAATTCCGGACACTAATAAAACACCAGAAAAACTTCTTAAAATGCAATTGTTAATGCAAGGACGTTACGTTTGGAAGCGACGGGACGCCATGATGCCAGATTAGGTTAAGCCAGTGATGCCAACGGATAGCGACTTGTTCAAGTGCGCATGTACCGAAAATAGCGAGTCTACTTAAAATTATAAAGTATGCATTTGTAATATTACATTAATAATAAATTATTTAGAGAAATTAGTTATTTCCTAGATTTAATTAAATTAATTTTTGTGAGTAAACAAACTTTATAAATATTTATTTTCATTATTATCGATAGTCTTTATTGATTTCAAATAAACCCGCGCTTTTCGGTACATGCGCAGTTGAAAAAGTCGCCGTCCGTTCGTATCACTGGGTTAAATACTTGCGACAGAGCACTTTTTGGCCGAAAAATCACGTTATTAGTTGCTATTTGCGCGCAATTTAAATCTCTTTCTATTAAAATTAGTCCTATCCGTGATTTTCTTACATAGATTCAAAAGTATGTTTCCTAAATACTGACATATATGAGTTTTCACTCGAAAGTAAATTATAACAACTTTTTTATTTTCTTCCTACGTATGATCTCTCATTTGAAAGTATGAATATATTTTTCTATGGAATAAAATTATAGTTTAGTATATATAAGACAAAGAATGAATTTCTATATTTTATTGTCCAAGTAATTTCTATACGGTTAGATGATTTGAATCGTAAAATTTCAAATCTCTTCATTATGCAATTGTTGACAAACGCAGACGCATGATTAAAAGTGTTAACGTTTTCTTTTCTTGAAATTCATTTCATTCACTGAAAAGCCGCTGGAATTTAACAAATCAAAAAAGTAACTACATTTATTGGAGAAACGGAGTTAAAAATGTTCTCAACGGCCTATTTTCTTCAATGGATACAGATAATTAACCATTTTGTTAGCCACATCAGATATCGGGTGTGATGCTACTCTGCGTCTAGGCGTCGTCTGCAATTCCCACATCTGAAGAATTCTGAATTGCATGGATAATTTAAAATCGATCTCTTTTTCTTCTGAATGTTACCCTCAATTCTTATATCTTCTAGATCTTCAATGATGTTTGTTACGCAGATAATCGTTCCATCTTGCAGAATTATCGTATTATCAGGGGAAGATGTGGAGACTATGGATAATCCTTTCAATTTTATGTCTTTTATATCACCTCTTATTGTATTTAAAATTTGATACATTGGAGGTAGTTGTGAACTTTCTTTTGTGTTCAGTGTCTTCCTCTCAAATAGACGTCTGCAAAATTGTACTGGAGGTCGATTTGAAGTTCGAAGATTTTTCTTCATCTTTCCCAACATACTTTCAAACGGAAAGGCAGTGAGGTGGAGTAAACTACAGCCCATATTAATTCATCGTCTGCTAGATGGATTAAATAGTGCGCATTTAAAATTTGTGAATTAGCCCCATAATCATCTTTCAGAGCTAAAAAGAAAGCTCTCAAATACTCCTTAGCTTCACGAGAATATCGAAGGCAAAGTCTTTCTGAAAATAAAACTCTACAAGCGGTATGCAAAAGTAAAAAGTGCTCGTATAGCTGCTGATTTACAATACGTTTAAGAACAATTGGACCACAATACAGAAGAAAAAATCTAAATTCAGTGGCTTCCCATTTCAAATAAAGAAATATTGACCGCGGCTTTCGCTGCCGAAATTCAAAAGGTACTTGATCATACAGAAACTGCATACTAATCTACTTCTTCTACCTAGTCTAAAATTTAAATCTCCTCTCATTCAATATTCGATCAATTTTTTCATTATACCTAAGCAGCAAAGATGCATGACATCAAGAATGAAAGAGGGTATAATATTTATTCTTGGTCTAATTTCCAACAATGGCGACAGTTCATCGTGATGGTGTTCAGGTTGTTCCATTTCTCGAAAAAAAAGCATCAGTTCGTTCCTGAGAATCGGTAGAAGGATATACTGTTATTCTCTCAGATCTCTCACCGATGACTGTGCAACATTGGCACGCGTGCAAGCCGCCATGTCCCAAAGTATTTTTCAGACATGCACGTGCTGGTGTATCGCAGATGGAGCACTTCAGACTAACTTTAAACTGCCTATCACAAATTTCGATACCATTTTCTTGCAAGTTATTTAACTCCGCTACAAATTCTTGCAAATAAACTGCAGAACTTACTGGCTTCGATTCATTAAAGAATACAGCAATAGGGAATACTTCATAAATATCAGGAATATAGTGGATCTTTCCTGAAAGGACCCAAAATTGTTTATTGCTTGAACGTGCAATTGGAAGACCATCAGCATCTACTTTGATTTCGATTGTACCGACGCGACGTGTACATTTGTATTTGTGCAGTCCTTTATTCCACTTGCGATGCCAAAATATATAAACTGCCCCATTTCACCATTTTGTCCTTCCATGTCCACGATATTATATCTTGATTGTGTAGTTTTCAGAAAAGTTTTTAAAGATTTTGACAATGTAGAAAGCAATCGATCTCTTAAAATTCCTAATAATTTGTCCACAGATTTCTGATTAATACGATCTTCTATTGCCCATTCCAATCTTGTTTCTTTTTCTGTATTTTCTCATTCGAAGGCGTGCCTGATCGGCTAACTTTCGTCTTTTTTTGTTTTCATTGTCTGCCATTGTGACTAGAAAGAGGCATCAATGTGAGTTAATATCAAAATAAAAAGTAATTAAGTTAATGCAAACGTATGCAAGACAAAATGTAACTAATATTTGTGTGGGTGAAAAAATTCAATAAAAAAATTTATAACTATGTATATACGTAATGCTCAAAAATATTATATTATACGTTTTATGATTTAGCAGTAACCAATTTTAATAATTAATATATAAAATATAAATAGATGTAATTTTAACTCAAAATATTAATTTCACATCAGTCTGAAAATTGGTGGCATTCACGCACAGTTTGACTGTGATCATTTTTTACATTCTGTAAGTGAATAATTCATTTTATAAATGTATTAGAGTTTGAAAATTTAATATTATTATGACCACATTTTTGAATTTATGTGCACTATTCTATGGAGTTGATAGTTTCAGGTATCTGAAAAGTAGATAGTGATAGAAAAATACACTTTATGTTTAAAAAGAAATTACGGACACTGTTTTAATATATAAAAAATATATATAAAATGATTTTTTTGATAGAACATTCACGCGTCTTCACATATGCTTTAAAAATTCGTTATCCTTTCTTTTTTTTAAATAAATAAATAAAATCATTTTAGTTGATTCGCACGAAATAATCTGCAATTTATATTATTAAAGATGAATAAATATAAACATAATTTTTTTACATGTGTCACGCGTAGGCCACAATGCCCTACCTGTAAATGTCATTCACAACGTTCTTTTTTGCTAATCTGCTAAAAGGTTTATTTTAATCTTAGTACTTACCGCCGTCAATTTAATATGAGAAAAATAATTCACTAAAACTTTCAACGTTTTTGAAAATGAAGCACACTTTTCCAAAAATGGTCCAAGAGTTTGTTTCTATTCACATGGTGTTAACGCAGAGCGTGCATGCACGCGTGCATATTTAGAACGAATGAGTTCAGGTCCGAAATAAATCGAGCATTTCATACCTCCCAATTTTTTCACGTGAAGCCTTAGCTTCTTAGATTCTTCAATTATTTTCTTTCTTAATTAAAAAAAATTTGATCATGTAAATTAACTAGGGCTTAAAGCGATCCTGTCCAGGGCCACAATAGAGGGCTTATTACGGAAGTCATCTTAATTGAAAGGGTTGCCATTTTCGGACCACAAAAGGTCCTGATGAGAGGCACCCTAATAAGGGTAAGCTCTAACCAAGCCCCAATATAGTTTGGGACTACTAGGGCAATTTCTACACGGGTAACGTGTCTGAAATTTTCCAAAATCTTTTTAAATTTTCTGAAGCATTCAAATGAATCAAGTTGAAAAAGGAAGAGGAGGATGAGAAGGAGAAGGAGGAGAATGAGATATTATAATTGACAATTATAAACCTAAAATGACCTGTTAGAATCTTAAAACATTTGTCGAGCCTCCTCTTTATTTAAAGTAACTAATATGATTCAAGGTTGCGTGGAGTGAAGAAATACACATGTGTACATTTTAAGAAGTTGTATGTATTTGACATATATATCACTTATTGCTTACTTAATATGGTATTGGCTATTTTATAAGTGTTTTTTAAATAATCACATGAAATGTTTATTCAAATAGAACAAATTTTTATTCGGTAGTTAAAAAACTATTAAACCAACTGTTAAGGTATTTCCGTCAGCTACTAAAACATATTTTTTAATAATACCAGCATCTCTTGTTTCATTAATGGTTGAAATGATTGCAGGTGCATTATTTCTATTCCCAGCTGTTTGTCATTGTAAAAGTCACCACACTCGATCTACCAATATTTTTGGATCGTTCAAGTATTTTTACATTTTTGCTATTTTTTCTTCTTCTTTAACACCGGCATTAACATTATCTTTACTGCTAACTGTCGCGGATCAAGAACTGGCCTCTTCACGAAATTCTTCTTCTACTGCCTTCTGCTTCTTAATAAATAGTTTTATTCGATATTTGCCATTCTGAGGAATGCGTACCATTTTTTCCATTGGCGATTACCGCCGTTGGCATTTTTCTTGAATTGCTTGATATCTTTGCATTCTGCATTTGGAAGTCATTTTGTCGCTACTGTTGTGACTTAATTGATTGCTTCGTCATGAAAGCAGAGTTTATATATGGGAATAGGAGGACAAGAGGGTGGAAGAGAAAGAGGTGGAACAGAAGAAGCATGAGGAGAAGAAGGAGAAGGAGGAAGAAGAGAAAAACGTCGTTTGGTTCAACTTTTTGAATTTGCTATTTTTTCATAATATTTTTGACTAAGAAAACCGAAATGACAAGTCCTATAAAAATGTTTTTAAACAAATTTTTGTAGTACTTTACAAAAGCTATAAGTCCTCCTAGAGACCTTGTCTCGTATTTTGCATCGTTTGCCTTAAAATGGGGTTTTTTTCGTAGTATTTTCGATACATTAAACCAAAATATCAAGTCTTCTTTGAAAATATTTGAGGACAAAATTATAGGTCATTCAAAAAGCTTCGATGCATACAACCATAACCATAAAAAAGGGGAACAATTCTGTGTTCAAAAAGACGAATTTTCAGTAAACCAGTGAAATTTTCGATTGAAAAATATATATTTTTAGCAAAATAGTCGATTTATCACAATATAGTCGAAGTTTTATCAAAATAATGAAATTTTCCACCAAACAGTAGCATTTTCAAATAAAAATAAGTATGGCCATGTTGTGACGGTCTAAAAAAAGGCACTTTAATTTAATTTACCCTGACACGATTCGTAGATCTGGTCAGTACTTTATTTGAGACACAAGCTACTGCCGTAACAGTCAGACAAGGAATGAATCTGTCTCCCAGGCCCTGCAGGGTCGGTCCCTGGAATCCAGAGTACAGGCGATATCCCTTATCTTAAAAAGGGAAGGAGTGCTATCTCTTCGGACCCTACGAGTCTATTCTATTTTAGGAAAAAGCGTTGGTGAAGCTAGAATATTCTTTCCCATACGTTCCCGCTTTACATCTCCCCTGTTAGAGTTTTTCCTTCTATATTTAATAGGTTTATTATATAGTTTACTTTCTACGTCTATCGTAGGCGCACTTCCTGGTACATAGGTTACTACATGTGGTGTCATCTTATCGTTTATCTTATTGTTGGTGCAGCAAAAATTTATGCAAAGATGCGGAAGACATTTTCGTAATAATTCGCAGAATTCGCACTCATAAAGTGCAAAAAGTGTGATGAAAATGAACGAAGTATAGCCTAAGTAAGACAGAATGTTCCAAAGCGGGTTTTAGAGATGCTTCCCACGAAATTAAAAATTCTCCTTTTGTGCCGGTTCTTTCGTAATAACTTATTTAGTAACAATTTTCGAGTATTTAGCCGCTCGATTCTAGATTTTAAGGCTTTTAATTCAAATTGTTCTAAGCATGCATTACATCGCTTCGAGACGAATTTATACAAATTATTTATTTGTTCGTATCTTTTGTCAATGTTGCGTGTTTCGACGGATGAAATAAGTCGCCAAGTAGTATGAAAGATTTCCTCTGAACGGAGGTCTTCAATGAAGATTGTGGAACCATCGAGTGACTTCAAAGTAACTTAGCGGACGAGATGGAGACGAGTGAAAGGAGTATCCAGGCCAAATTCATACTGAAAATCATAAAAGAACCGATCAAGCTATTGGTAGTAGGGCTTCAGCCTATTAGTGTGTACTGTATAATATTGATCATTGTATAAAATTTAATAATCGGAGTAACGGACGCGTTTGCATATGGTGTTTGGTCCAAGCAATTTGCTTTCCAATTTTGTCTGCTTGCTATCGTTATGCAATAGAACTAAATCTCCTGGTTCAAAAAGACACTTACTGATGGTCATTTTTGCATCTTGCTGCCTTTTTAATCGTTCTTGTGTTTTCTGAATTTCAGTTCTTCCCTTTTCCAGATATTCTTCGTTTCTTTTTTGCCAAATGTTTAATAGTTCTTGGTGGGTTAATGATGTTTTTGCTTCTAAAGCTGACGGTAGGTTAGCTTTTCTTCTGAATGTTATTTCGAACGGCGTGAGTCCTGTGCTTTCGTGAAATGCTGTACTGAACGCTAAGCATATCAGGTTCAAGTTTTTATCCCATTCCGTCTCATTATCGGCCATTTAAGTCTTTAACAAATCTTTAATTTTTTCATGGGTTCTCTCTAGTGCTCCATTACTTTGTGGATGGAAAGTGGTTGTTTTAACGTGCTTAACTCTGAAGAGGTTTTCAAATTTATTGACCAATTCCGATACCAAGTTAGCGCCTTGATCAGTTAAGATGTGTTTTGGAGAGGAAAAGATTTATATGTAGTGATCTAGCAGGCTGGTTAGTATGGTCTCGCTCATTGTTTCGCTTAGTGCAACAAGGATTATATATTTTGTCAGCACATCCTGAATAGATAATATGTATTTGTTTTCACACATTGTTTCCGGTAATGTACCAACTATGTCCAGTGCAATATTGACATTTGGTTGCGTTGGCATTTCTGGGATGACTGCTTCAACTTTGGGACGAATCCGAGTCAGTTTTTCGCATTTGCATACTTGACATCTTTTAACAAAGTTAATTGCGTCTTTCTCCATACTATCCCATCATGTTTGTTCACGTAATCTCTTAATAGTTTTGTTTTCGCCGAAGTGACCTGTGGCCACATTTCCGTGTGCTTCTCTTAATAGATTGTGCTTCTCCTCTACATTTAATTGTTTATCAGATCGCTCGCACAGAAAAAATATGTGTTCTGTGCATTTTTTCTGAAGTGAGAAATTTAACATATATCCGATGCGGACTCGTTCTGTGACGCTAATTAAGGGATCCTCCATGTGATATTCAAATATACTCGAGGATTTGTTTCTGGTGAAGTCTTTAATTTTGGTGTAGAGAAGTTTCACCCATTCCTCTTCGGTGTATTATGGTAGTTGAAGCCTCAGCAAAGAGAAAATATTTTGCTTGCTTATTTCTGTCCAATTCTTTCGGTTAATTACCGGTTTAATTTTCAACTTATTAGGCAGACTGTTCTTTTTCCAGTTGGCGTACTCGTTGGAGATTTCTTTTTCATCTTTCGGTTCGTAATTTCGCAATCTTTCAGAAATCAATTCGTTATCGACACCTGTCGTTGGTGTTGTGGTTCCATCGATTTCTTGAGAGTTACCTACCTGATCGATTTCTGCATTCTCCTGCGTTTTCTCTGAAAAGTTTTTACCTTGAATCGGATGCATTCGCGAAAGTGCGTCAGCTGCCGTATTTTCCTTCCCTTTTTCGTGTACGGCCTTGTACATGTACGCTTCTAATTGAAATCTCCATATCATTAACCTGGAAGAAGGGTCTTTCACGTTGAAAAGCCATGTCAAAGCCTGGTGGTCTATTTGTATCACGAATTCATGTCCAAGAAGATATTGACGGAGGCGCTTAACTGCCCAGACGATTACTAGAAGTTCTTTTTCGGTAGTGGTGAAGTTTCGCTCAGTATCATTTAATGTTCTTGACATTTAGCAAACTGGGTATCCCTGTTGAGATAGAATTGCCCCCAGCCCGATGTTGCTTGCATCAGGAGTCAACGTGAATGCCTCCTTAAAGTGTGGATAACTTAGGACCGGTGCTGAGCAAAGAGCATCTTTCAATGGCTTAAAACTTGTTTTGAAAATCGATTCCCAGTTGAAGGGTTGATTTTTCTTTGTCAATTCAGTTAGTGGTTTAGCTATTGTAGAAAAGTTTCTTATAAATTTTCGGTAGTACCCGGCTAAGCCTAAGAAGGACATGACTTCTTTTTCTTTCTCGGGTCTTTTGAAATTTTGGACAACTGATAATTTATAGGGGTTTGGCTTTAATCCATTTTCTGTAATCACATGCCCCAGGTATTCTAGTTCTGGCCGAAGAAATTCACATTTGTCGGGTTGAAGTTTCAATACGGTAACCCGTAAGCGTTCAAATAGGATAACCAGATTTTTATTGCGTTCTTGAAGTGTACTTTCAAAGACAACAATGTGGTCTAGGTAAGCAAAGCATATTTTTCCGATTAGTCCTCTTAATGCTGTATCCATCATTCTTTGGAATGTTGCCGGCGAATTCTTGAGTCCCATCGGTAGGCGATTGTAGTGAAAATGTCCCTCATTTGTAGAGAACCCAGTGTATTTTTTTGAGTCCTCATGCATAGGAATTTGGTGAAATCCTGAGCTCAAATCGAAAGCTGAAAAGAATTTTGCTTTTCCGAGTTGGTCCAAGATTTCGTCGATTACCGGAAGTGGGTAGGCATCTTGATCAGTTTTCTCGTTTAACTTCCTGAAGTCAATGACAATCCTCCACTTCTGTTTTCCGGATGCTTCGTGTTTTTTCGAGACTACCCAGAGTGGCTTGTGCATGGTAATGGATCTCCTTGTAGTGTGAAAATGTCGTGATATGAGATAGCTATATTCTGTATGTGAGCTCTGCGAACATTTTCGATATGTTCGAGACTCAAATTTTCATTTCATAATTTCAATCTAGCATTTAATTTACACTTCAATCAAAAATACCCTTCAATTAATAATCCTTCAAATCACAGCATACCTGAGCAACAGAGACTCCATTTATTTTGCAGTCACTGCAAAATGTAGGTATTTATGTTTTTTATTGTAAATAGAATTTGTAATGTAGGGATTGTCTTCTATGATAATGTGCCCTTGCTTTTTGTTTGTTTCCACGTATATCATTTTTATGGTGTTCTTTGGGAGAAGGATTCCGTCATATTCCTAAGGGTAGATCTTATCGTCAAGTTGGAGGGATTGATGGACAAGTTAAACTGATAGGAGTGCAGGAATGGTGTTCCGATGATGCCTTCTTTGGGTATTGAAAACTTTTCTGGTACGATGATAAGTTGTTCTTTCCCTTGAAACTTAAATTTCGTGACTCCTTTCGTCCTGTGCTTGTCATTTCCAATTGAAAACACTTTTTCCATGATAATCCTATGGTGTTTTTTACTGAGACAATTTTCTTTTATTAAATTGATCGATGCACCGCTATCAACTAATAATTTTACTGGTTTTTTGCTCCATGTGATTGTCCTCTAATAGAGTATAGGTTTCCGGATATTGCTGAAACTCTGTCTTCGGGTTCGTTTCCGTTTCCTGAAACTCTTTCTCTTCCTCTGTTTCTTCTTGGGTGTAGTTCACGCGATTCGGAGGCCGAGTTCCCGAGGCTTTTGAGTGCAAATTTCTTTGTTTAGAGAAACATTGATTTTCGGTATGCCCAGGTATTTTGCAGTGACTGCAAAGTACCTGGAATCTCTGTTGCAAAGGTATGCTGTGATTTGAGGGATTATTCTTTGAAGGGTATTTTTGATTGTTGAATTTGGAGTTTGAAGTTTTGAATGGAGTTCTATGTGGGTTTCTGCGGATAGGTAGTCGGGGTTTAATTGTGTTTTTTGATTGACGAATTTTACTCAGTTCAGCTAACCAAACTTCTGATTGGATTACCATTTGTTGAGCTTCTCTAATGTCGTTTGGGTTGCTACTCTAAACTCGGTCTGAAAGATCTTCTCTTAAGTTCATAATGTATTTTTATAAAATGGTTTGTTCTTCATTTTTATACAGATTATTCTCTCGTCTATTTGGGGATTTTTTTATTGTACAGAATATAACAGTCCATGCATTCTTTGGTTCAACCTTGTGTTGAAATTCTGTGTGGTTTCTCCCATTCCTTGAATTATTTGTGAAAGTGTTGTGCGATGTGTTTCCAACGACCCTGTTGCCCCATTATTAGTTCTAAGGGCTTTAAAACGATCATCATATTTTTCCACCGATAAAAAGCGAATAGCTTTCTCAGCTTCTCCCTCGATTTACTCTGCAATGATCCAGTCCAATAAAACTTCTGGATTTGCGCACTGTGCTTCAGTTCTCTTCATAAGAGCGATGAAGGGTTCAACTCCCATATCGTCTTGTCCATTAAATTTTTTGATTAATTTAATCGCGTCTCTTGCAGGGATAGTTTCGTTTAATGCTGTTCTACTTTCAACTCTATCATTTAACCTCTGTGAAAGCCTATCTCTTGTGGGGATATCTTCATTTTGAGTTGTTGCTCTTTCCTGTCCCAACCATTGTAGTCCTATTAACGCGTCATCATTGGTTGTTTCAGAATCTGCATCGTTCTCTCTTTCACTTTCGTCCGAAGTAACCAAATCTAAATTTTTTGCAATGGAACGTATTTCTTTCTTACGGCTTTTTTATTGCAAATTCCATGTTAGTCATCCAGTTCGATAATTTTTGTAACATTTTAAATATTTCTGCGTTTGTTGTTGAAAGTTGTGATTCGGTATTATTTGTTATTCTTGAAGTGGTTGGAACTTGATTTTTTCGAGAATTCTTGGTCTCTGCAGGTGTAGCTTTCTTAATTTCGTCCGCCATGGTTTCCTTCTTTTTTTGGAGTTTGTGTTAGTGTTTACCTAACTTATTTACTTCTCTACCAATGTTAACGGGTGTTACGTTATTCAAACTCTATATCGTTCGGTACATGAAATTAGTCACGTACGCGTATAGTCCGTGGCGACGTCAGCCGTCCAACCAGTGACTATTTTCTCATTTAAATTCCCTATTTGAAAACGAAGGTACCTTGACCAAATATTGTGAATCAATCGATGAACGTTTATTAACGAAAGGTTTAGTCTTGCGTAGTCGACTAGCGTTACATGGGCGTGGAGAGTCGTGACAGAACACTCCTTTTATTTTGTCTATAGACAAATATATTTCCTCTTCTCTTTACTCACTTGAGATCCCCAGGGAAGACAGTTGGTGGCTGCTTGCAGTAGATCTTCTCGTTCTGGTCAGCCGTGGGTTCCAGAGTCCGTGAATTCTGCAATTCCTGGTGCTAACTTGGTTGGTTTTCCCTACAATAATAAAGATTTTGTTTTAAAAAATTTGCGACATAATAACGACATTGCTAACGGTCGTCCCTGGACTCTTTTTTTAGGTAGAATAACAACCAAACATTTATTGCGATAAATAAAAATGTTATGCATGTGCACTATTTTGAGGCTAGGGTTGTTTTTCTGTTCTCTGTTATTAGGATAATGTAGGTGTCTGTCGTACCGATTGTAACATTACTCTGCTCATCTGGATAGGAGCATTTAATTTATCATTGAATTTATTCGCCTGAGTTCCATAGATAATTATTAATTTTGACCTTAGCTTTAAAAATTAATTGTACCGACCTTTCCTTCCTTTGAGCTTAAATGAAGAGACTTTGGATCGTTCGAAATTTAATGTGCCCTATTTAGGAAGTTGGTACAGCGTATACACATCGGCACCAATTCCGAGAGGATGGTAAGCCTGATATCGAAGGAGATTTTTTCTGTGACTTAAGGATCCCAATTGAAGTTAAACTGAAGTTCACTCTTTTTCAATCTAAACTCCTGAATCTTGAAATAATTTTCTATCAAAAATACTTATGAAACATAATTATCCCTGGTCTCAGAGTCTACTATTGCTCTTTTTTGAAAAGTCTTTATTTTACGTTTTATTTCATTTGGATAGGGTTAACTTTAATGAGGAGAAATGGGTATGTAGGAATCGTTCTATGATAAAACGATTCCAACAGACTTTAAAATTTGATGGCATTTGATCGATGATCGATTTGATTTTGTTCATAACCTAAAAATTAGGATAAGAAGGGTAGAGGGGCTTGTCGCTGTACACAATAGTTCTTGCTACGTCCCCTTGGTGGCGCTGATCTTGTATTTTGCCAGAATCTATGAGTACCCTCTCGAAATACATTTGGGAGTGGGCACATCGTTCGTCGACTGCCGGTCGTACGTTTTCAATCGATGATAGTGGTCCCGTTCTCGCGGACTCTTCGATCCCCACTTTTTCGAGATGTTGCGCCCGCAACGGCAACTATTTCGTATGACCAACTGTTTTGGGGTATCTACATGAAGACTCTGACATCTTAAAACGCGAACGTTTTGTGCTGAAATCATTTTTGGGGAGTATTTATGAACTTAATGTTTTACCAATTAAATTGTTAGTTGTAAGCGTAGTAAATAGTGTCGGCGCAGATTAAAAAATATCGACTAAAAAATTAAAAATGACATTTTTTTGTTATCACAAGATAAAACATATGTGTATTGCAATCTATAAGGACAGAGCAAAGGTGAAAACATCATCCACGCATTTCGTACACTGTATTGTAAAATCCGGTGGGGTGACCTCCAGGACAACCTCGGCACTTACGCAAAGCGTATTTTACCATATCACCTTAACATAAAAACTCTAAATCGCCAATTTATACATAAATATTTTGCTAGTTATTACTAGTAGAATTAGGAAGGGTGTCCGAGAACAGTTCTTTATGCAAAAATGAAAAATTTTCATATTTATTAATTTATTTTAAACAAAAAAAGACTTTTCTGCTATGAAAGATGGCTTTTCAAAAAATACTTCAATTTTCTAACTAAAAAGATAAATTCCCAACGAAAAAGTATCATAGTTTATATTTCGATAAAAAAAATGAAATTTATTTTTAAAAAAGAATTTTAAAACCAAAAAGACGAAATTTCAACCAAAAAAAATTTTTCACTCAAGAAGGAAACAAAAGTTTTTTCTAATTCTTGAACCTTTAAGCCAAAAGACGAATTTTCTCTACAAAAATTGAATTAAAAAAAAATATGACATCTAGAAAAAAATTAATTTCCAACGAAACTGATACATTTTCACCAAACAAAAATAAAATTTCAAACCCAGAAAATTATTTATTTACCAAAAAAGGAAAATTTTCAACTCAAAAAGATCAATCCTAAAAATAGGCCTTTTTTACGAAAAAGTTAAAATTTTAATTAAAGTAATGAATTTTCATCTGAAAATATAAGTCTTCAACAAAAAAATATTTCTTTAACAAACTGATTAAAATAAATCTTTCAAAGAAAATGGTTGAAGAAAGAAGATTCCATTTTAATCAAAAAGTGGAATTTTCGTACAAAAAATTACATTTATGCGAAAACAGATGATTTTTTAAATTAAAAAGATAAATTTCGAAAAAACTAGTTGAGTTTTCTGTTTAAAAAGATTTCAATTGACTTTTCATATCTAAATATGCATTTTTAAACCGAAAATAAATTTCTACGTACCAAATGACATTTTTAATCCAAATATACGAATTTTCAACTAAAAGGGATGACTCTTTAATAAAATTTTTTAATTCTCTACCAAGCAGATGCATTTTTTTCTAACACAGATAAAATTTTTCTTAAAGCAGATGAATATTTATTTAAAATGAAAATGTTTAAATACTGGCATTTTCATTTAAAAAAGCTTCCAGTTTATGTTTTAAGCTCAAAATATGAACTTTTAAACAAAAAAGAAGTTTCTAAGCAAAAAATTGAATTTTGAATCCAAAAGACGAATATTTTCAACCAAAAAGGATGATTTGTAAAAAATTAGTTGAATTCTCTACCAAATAGTTGCATTTTTATCCATGAAAGATGAAATTTATCTTTAAATATATAAATTTTTGATTAAATATAAAACAAACCATTTTTTGAAAAAAATAGTGGAATTTTCATCCAGAAGGGATTGTTGTTCTCGTTTTAACGTCAAAATAGTACATTTAAATCAAAAGTAAATTGGCTTCGAATAAGTTTCAATTTTTAACAAAGCAGCAGAATTTTCCACAAAAAAGTATGACTTTTCAACAAAAGTGTTGAGTTTTCAATCAAACAGTTGCATTTTCATTCAAGAAAGACGTAATTTCTGCTAAAGCAGGTAAATGTTAAGATTCGCAAAACAAACTTTCGAAAAAAGTTGAATTATCAAACCAAAAATTGCATTTTATTTCAGGAAGATAAAATTTCTTCTAAAACTAATGAAATGTGGAAAGAAAACCTTAAGAAAATAGTAATAGGGGTTACGGGAATTGTAATAGTAATAGGGTAACGTTCTACGAAAAGAGTTACATTTTTAATCCAAAAAGAAGTTTTTTTAAAAATAGTAGAATTTGCAACCAAAAAGGATCTCTAAGAAAATTGTTAAGTTTTCGAACAAATAATAAAATTTATAAGTGTTTACATATTTGAAATAATTACGTACATGAGTGAACGACCCCCTCCCCCCTTCCGTAAGAAATCGCACCAAAATGTCACGACCCCGTCTCCCCTATTTAGCTGTTACGAAATTTGAATACGGCCCCATAGTTCGTACACGTTATATTTTAAATATTTATTTGCCTTCTAAATTTTAAACCATTTATTTCAGAATTAAATATCATTACTAAGATTTATATTCTATCCTTTTCATATTACTATAATAAGTATAAGAAAATATGATATCTTGTTAAGGGCATGTGATACTTAGCAAATTATCGATTTTACCAGTTTTAGGTTCCCCCTGATTTTTTCCTAGAATGATTAATATTTTGTCTTTAGAGTTTGGGAAATGATAAGAAATATGCTCTCGGACGGCCCTCCACACTTTTTTTTGTGGGTTAATTCAAAAAATTTTATTTTGCTAAATTTGATGTGTGTGTTTTTTTAGGTTACGTGTGTTACAATTCTCCCCCATAATTATTCTAGAGTGCTTACCGACATCATTGATACTGCAAAGACCTACATTATTGAAATGACAGAGAGCTTAAAGACGACCCTAACCTCAAAATAATGCACATGCATACAATTTTTATTTTGCGCAATAAATTTTGTTGATATTATCCCTCAAAGAAGAGTCGAGGGACGTCCTTTATGATATTTTATAGCATCTAAGAATTCAGTTTTTAAAAATTTTCATTTTTCTGGAAAAAAATCAGGGGTAACTGTACCCGATTGACCACACGAAAAAGTATCATATGCCCTTAAAGGTTCTTCTAAACTTTGAAGTTCCGCGGCAGTTACGCATGTATTACGATATCGTAACAGACCGGCCAATCGTCATTCGAACCACTTTGTCTGAAAAACGTTTTGGATCTCCACGACTGCGCATTTGCATAGCCGCTTTTACCTCGGCTCTGTGTAAAATCTGATTGAATAATCTGTTTAAAATGAATTAAGTTAAAGATTTTAACGGTAAACATTGAAATTTTTAATTTTGAAAGCCTCAGTAGTTTAACAAGTGTAAACGCTCGATTTAAACTTTGTAAACTATTATCAATTTTAAAAATAAATTCAAATTAATACATCCAGATCCTAGGTCGAAAAAGAATAACTACGATAAAATATGAACATGTACAAAAATTTTTAAAAAGTAAAAAATTCGTTTCAATAATAGAAAAATTGGTACTTCCCTGCAATGTCGGTGGTAATCTACTGTATTTATTTGTAGATTCCTGCGAAAATAATTTTTTAGCTTTTTGTACTTTTTGTAAACATTTTTCCACCAGGGCAATCACCCTTCAAAATTTCGAGAGATTTCTTAAGAATCTTATGAGATTTCATTATGTGAGATGCAATGAAGTGCTGTTTAAGGTAAGCCCTTTTAACTCCGAACATCTAAAATGTGACAATTTTTTTTCTTTAATTTCTATAAATTTGACACTGCGAGGTATTTTAAAGAAATATTTACAATCAATAAAAATAAGAAATAAACCTCGCTAATAATGTGATTATTTATTTTAGGGGGGGGGGGAGCAATGGAAATTAATACAAAAAGTATAGTTTCTAGTCGCTGGCACCCCTGTCTCGTCAGAAAAAATTAAGGTCATGTAATCCCAAGATTTTGTGTTCTTTTCCTTAATTTAAATATTTTTCGACAATGGATGATATTGTGTATTTAAATTGTTATTTTTTAGTTTTTCTAGGAATTTTGATACAAATTTTGTATTACTTCTTCCAGAAAAAAATTAAAACATATTTAGCAAAATTAAATTCTAATACTCAATTCACAACATCAGAATCATTTGAAAAATTATTTAATTGAAATTGTGGTATTTTAAATTTTAATTAACTTTTATCGTGTAAATTATATTAAGTATTAAATTATATAAACTTCAAGTAATAAAAATAATTTTTTGAAGAAATCAAAAATTCGCCTTCCATGGTTTAATTAAAGAAAGAATTGTAATCGATGAAAGAAGGCAAATGAATTAAAAACTTTCGTCAAGTGCGGTGTTGGCATTGGTTCGCCAGCCTCATCAGGCGTCAACATTTAGTAAATTAAAAACATAAATTATTTAAGGTGTCTAAATTGAGTTGAAACTAAAGACCGCATATTGGTCCGGTTGTAATGACCGTCTAAAGTCAACATTTAGTAAATTAAAAACATAAATTATTTTAAGGTGTCTAAATTGAGTTGAAGCTAAAGACCGCATATTGGTCCGGTTGTAATGACCGTCTAAAGTCAACTCAAAAAAAAAGTCAAAGTCAACTTTAGTTGACTTTAGACGGTTATTACAACCGGACGAATATGCGGTCTTTAGTTTCAACTCAATTTAGACACCTTAAAATAATTTATGTTTTTAATTTACTAAATGTTGACGCCTGATGAGGCTGGCGAACCAAGGCCAGCGAAACGTCGCACACCACACTTGACGAAAGTTTTTAACTCATTTGCCTTCTTTCATCGATGACAATTTTTTCTTTAAAAATAATTTATGTTATTCAATTTTAAGAAACTGGATTTGAAACTTTATTGAATTTAATATTCTGAAACAATTCAGCAGCTAATAACATAGCCACACAAAAAAAAATGACATGGAGGTCTGACTATGTTTACTATACGTTTTTGGGGTAGCTGAATCCGAATCCAGGGTCCATTTGACCCCATCACATCAGGATTTTGACATAACCTCAAAAAACCAATATGGCGG
>JAAAKG020001589.1:0-12240 GCA_010014905.2 Druon quercuslanigerum
ACCTTATCATCTGCGAACGCTAACCCACGCACCCTTACTGTTTCTAGATCCACACCTTCTTCGTCGAAAAGAGCTATACTTAATCCACATTTTTAAAAAGTTTGCATTAGCTGATTCCACAGCTTGTTCCGAGTAGAACTTTTTTTTAAAGCAGCGATCTTGTCATTGTAATCTGATTTTAAATCATTTAAAAAACAAGAATCTACAACCTCTTTGAATGCGTCAAAACATGTAACAAATTGCATGCAAGAAAAATTACAGGTTGTTGTGCCAATGTCACGTAAAACATTCACTTTGTTTAATAATGTTTTACACGAATTTCCATTAAGTCCTGCACTTCCATATAAGATATATCGACTCATTGCACTTTTTAGTCCACATTTTACAAATTTGTTAAAATTTTTGGTATATACTATTAATTAAAGTGTTTACAACTTCGATTAACAAATGTAACTCGGGCGGTGCAATCAAATCAATAATTTACTTTTCTTCTTCTGCTGAAATTATCGGTAACTTGCAACAATTTAAAAAAAAAATTACAATCTTCTTTTTTAGCTCCGTTTGCTTCCCATGGTTTAAAATTTTCAATGCCACTCTCAATTGTTCTCAATAAGCCTATAGCGTCTAAGAAATCTTTATGAGCGGCACACAGAGTGCACGGGTACGAACAGCTGTGAAACAAAAAACCAATCAATATATTGAATAATTTTAGATCCGCTGAAACTTTACCTTCGAAAACCTTTAGATTTAGTAAGTCCCATAAAACTGATAAATTATCATGATTTTCTTTAGGAAATTGAGTTACACCTATCAAAAATAATTTATTGACACCAGAATCTTTGAAATTCTTGGCAACTACTCCTTCATTGTAACTTTGCCGTTTGTTTTTGCTTGGAAGCACCAACTCATTGTCCAACGATTGAATAGATAATGCTATTTTTAAAAAACCTCCACCACCATCTGCACCAATATTAATGTACGCTTCATATACTTCACGAGATTCCTTAACATCATGGATTAGTTTTTGAATATTGTTACAAAATACAAAATATTCTTCTTTTGGCGGGTTTTCCGGTTTAGAGCTAATTAACTGGCATTTTGTTACATCAACATATGGAAGTCAAGTGAATGACTTGAAGATTTTATTTGTCTTTTAGATTAGGTTGAAATATTTTAATTTTTTTCGTTGCACTTCATAGTGATTTAGCGATCCCTAAAGTTGTTTTAGTTGACAAACCAAAATTAGATTACATTACACACCAAGTATTCTTTCACTTTCTGATCTAATGATAAATTCAAGTTTTGCATTAATACCTTTTCTGAACAATTATAACGTTTACCTTTTGCGTCAATTGATAAAAATTTACCACATTTGTTATTTTCAGATTTTTTTTCTTTGATTTTTTTTTAATGATTGTAGCAGATACATAATTCACAAGAACACGGCTTTCCAAAACTTGGTCGAGTATTATTAGCTAGCTTAAAATCAGAATAATCAGCAGGCATCACAATAGAATTATTATCAGAATTTTTATTTGCATAAATCTTTTTTTGCAATTCTCACATAGTGCTTTCGGCAGTCGTTCATCGTTCCTTTCATAAGTACCATGCTTATTAATTAATTTTTCAAGTGTATCTCTTATTTCAAAAAGAACTTTTTTTTCTCTTTACACAACACGCACAATTTTAAACGACAATCACTGTGCGACATCGCACGCACTTTGATTTGAGGCATTAGTTTCATTTTTTATCCACTAACTAAAAGAGCGAGACATAATTTAATTTTGATGCTCACACTTCGATGTTACGATACAAACTGACAATATCATAAATAACAATATATGCAACTCGAAAATATTGTACTATATAATGATATTGAAATAGTTTGAAAGATTATTTACGTTTTGTATTATGAAATAGAAGAATATATATATTTATGCGTAGGCAAGTAAATATGCATACACTGAGAAAAAAATTTTTAATACTAAAAAAATTTTTTTTTATTGAAGTAAACCATTTATCGCCCACAGAACCAATGGGATATACGTTTGCTTGAAAAAAATGAATGCCTTGAAATCAAGAAAATAAATAAATGTCACCTTGAATAAAGCATACAAGATTTCACTCTAATAATTGTTTTTTTTACACTCAAGCAAATGGATATCTAAAAAATCGATTTATTTAAATGGAACAAATTTTTTTCTCAGTGTACCATTGCAGTTATTTCATGTAAAGAACGAAACATGCATCTAGTTTTATGTAAACAAACCTATAGTGCACTGAAAGATCATTTTGTTCATTACGGAACTGTTTAAAGATTATTATGAACGATCGATAAAGTAAATAATTATATTATCGATAAGTAGTAAAGAAAAATTTAGCATTAACATTACCGTTTTAGTAATCATTTTCAAGCACTTTAACTTACTTAAATACTTTTTCAAGCTCGTATCATATGGTTGTACTGTTGTCTGACTGATGTCCACATATGTGGACAGATATTGAATTTGCAATTGTGACGTGCCCTAATTTTTTTTATAAACCCACCGGCAGCATTAGCTTCTCCAGATAAAATACTACGAGGATCAATCACTTTCTTTAAATAAAAATTAATTTTTGCCTGTCATAATTGAAATAGGAAGAATGCAAAATGTGTCGCCTACTTTAATAAACAAAAAGTGCTATAAAAAAATACTTATTTATTTGAAAGATATCGTATGATAAAATTTTGTTAGTGTTTGAGCAGGAGAAACATATATAACAAGGCCAATATAAAAAAAGTAAATCTTAAGTAGTTGAAAAATAATTTACGTTTGTCCACATATGTGTATACCAGTCCTTCGTGCAAGACGCATTTATATACGAAAATATGTACACTAAACAATATATGCCTTTACATTTTATGTTTTTAGGACAAAAAATAATAGATCCATGAAAATATTATTTTATTTGTGCGTTCATGGTGCCGGTCAGAAGAGGTTAAGTTATTATACATAGCAATTTTAATGAATTTTTCACGAATAAAAAAAAACGGTTCCGGGGATCATTTTAAGTTCATGAAAAACCATTTACAACAAGTTCCCACTCGTAACGTTGGGGTCCTCGAACTTTTCATATAAAATTATTCAGCCCCACCGTGGATACCAACTGAGTCACGATGACTGATTTAGGATATTGTTCCGCATTAGATACGTGAACTTAGAAATTACTTTTACTTTAAATGACAAATTGCTTAGTCTTAAAGCTTCAAATTGGAAAATTGAAATAACCGGGAATTTTACAGGGTTTCGTTGTGTATGACTTTTACAGCTTTCCAGTGTCATCTTAATATTCTTGACCCTAACAAAGTGATGTTATTACGATTAGTCTTGCTTGTTAGATTCGAATTAGAAGTACATTATTCCAGCCAGAGGGATAATACGATGTCTGTGTTCTTCTCCGGGAAGTCAGTTCGAGATCCTTGATCCATATAGTTTTATCTAGCTGTCACGGCTCGGTAATATATCTATTCAAAGAAACTTCCTGTTCACCCTGCAGGTTTGTTTTGAACTAAATTTTTATCGCTTTCAACTAAACTTGCAAAATATATTAATGGTATCTTTCCCGAGTCCATTTATTTATCACCCTTGGCTACATTTTCATTGCATAAATCACTTTTTATCGGATCCTTGACAAATTACGGTGCATTTCAGATTCTATGATTATTAATAAAGCTGCAAATAATGAAGACCGATACTGATCTTGTGAATGCTGGTATTTTAGTAGGGTTTGAAGCCAATTAACCCAGTGCAATTAAGCGAGTTCAATATCCCGCTAATCCCAGCTGGTGAACTTGGATCGTAAAAGAGGCTAAACAATTCAGTTTAACAGAGTGTATTATTACCGTTCTTAAATTAGACTTTTTATCGATTTTATGAGACTTTTTATAAGAAATGAAAACTCATTCCTAATGGTCTATTGCGGAACTTATTATTGATTCTACATATATGTATTATTTTCCTAATGGTATTTATTAAAAGAAAGTAATGAAGTGAAAATGGTTCGTGGCTATTAAATCTCGAGTGTTATTTGCTGCTAGAGTTCACACATTAAAGTTTGTATTAAATGTAGTGTCAATTTTAGTCTTAATGTCTAGAAATAATCGCAGTACACATTTAAACGTATTTATTATCTTCATGTAATCGCTCTGCTCTCTCTTTGGAAAGCTTGAGTCTGAAGAAATTCAGTATTCTCTGCAATATATTAGAAGACAATTCTCAGTATACCTAGATATTAATTAACTCATTAATTTAAAAAGAATTGAAGTGGGGTAATGGGATAATTTTTTTTTAATAATTCATATGTGATCTACAAGGTATGAATCTCAATAAATAAATAAAGTCTTTTACAAAGTTTGTTTATCAATAACTAGCAAAAATAGCGCGATTCGTGCGATTATTACGCATTTCTTATTTCCATATTCAAATAGTTAGATCGGCTTTTATGCAATTTTAATTTTAATTTTAATCGGTTATGTTGAATTTTTAATGTTTATGCTGTAAAGTTATAAAATTTTGAACATTTTTTTCAAAGGGCTCTTTCAATTTTTAATGTGTATAATTGAAAATGGTGCAATTTATATATTTTAATTAATTCAGTTTGGAGGAATTACAATTGACAAATCTCAAATTTTAAGAATATGAAAATAAACATTTTTCAATTTGGATCATTAGATCATTAAATTTCAAGTTTTGAAGTCTGATTCTTCCAAATTCAAGAAGTTGGAAATGTAAGTAATCAAAACTAAAGATGGTTTAATTGTAAAACTTAATTAAACTGGAATTCATTTGTGTTTGGTAATTTTCAAATTTAGAAATTGTCCAATTTTAAAATGTTTTATAAAAATCCTTAAATTTTGATGATTTTCAAGATCAAAGTCAAGTTTTCAATTATAAATCTTCCAAGCTGAAGAAATTCCGAATGTAAATTATCATAATGATAGAATCCTTAATTTTTAAACCTGAAATTTTCATTTATCTTAAACTACTGAATTTTAAAGATTTACAGTTCAAATTTCTACTATTTTGAAAAGTTAAATTTAAAAACTCTCAAATTTTTTAGAGATGTATAAATAAAAAACTAAAAAATTTAGAATATTTTTTAAATCAAAAGACAAGTTTTAAATTCTTAATCCTCTAAATTAAAGAAACTTAAAATATAAATAATCAAAATGACAGAAATTTAATTAAAAACTTAAAAAATTTACAATCGAAAGTTTTGCAAATTTGATGAGTTACAATTGAAAAATTCTTAAATTACGAAAATATAGAATGACAAAATATTGAATTTTTAAGATTTATATTTTGAACGTACAATTTAAAATTCTTTAATTTTGAATAATGATAATTGACACCTCTTAATTTTTAAGATGTATGAATAAAAATTATTGATTAATTTAAAAAATGTTTAAACATTCTAAAATTTTAATAATTGTGTAGATAAAAAACAAATTTCCAATTCTAAATTTTCCAAATTAAAGAAATTTTAAACGTAAATTATGAAAATTAAAGCTGATTTAATTGTAAAATTTTAAACTTGCATAATTTTTATTTTAAAAATTAAAAAAAGTATAATTTCAAAAATTTATAAATAAATATGCTTAAAATTATTTGATTTCGGATATCAAAAATAAAGTTTCCAATTCTAAATCTTCCAAATTGAAAAAAATTCAAGCGTAAATCATTAAAATTATAGAATGCTTAATTGTAAAATTTTCTTTTTTTTATTGTAAATTGTAAACATTAAAACATTCAATTTTAAGAGTTTTTAGAGTTGTATAAAAAAAGTCTTCAATTTTAAAGATTTTATACATAAAAAGTTAAGTATTCAATTCTAAATCTTTCGAATTCTAGAAATTTCAAATGCATATAATTAAAATTATAGAAATTTTTAATTGTAAGTATACAATATGAAAAACACTATATATTTAAAAAAATTTCAGTTTTGAAGAATTATTGACAATTCTTAAATTTATTAAATATAGATTTACAAATTATTCAATTTTCAATATTTCTATTTTGAAGTTATAGTTAAAATCCTTCAATTTCAAAGATTTCCATTTCAAAACTTTTTAATTTTAAATATCTATGATTAAAAATTTTTAAATGTTATTGTTTGTGGAAGTAAAAAGTCATTTTTTCTATTCTAAATCTTCCTAATTGAAGAATTTTTGAACGTAAAGCATCAAAAATTTTAATTTTTAAAAACTTCAATCTTGCTAGATCTTTAATTGTAAATTGTAAAAATTAATAATTATTTAATTTTAAAGATACAAAATAATACAAGAAAAAGTCTCATTCCAATATACTTATCGGAAGACTGCGTTTTATCCACTCACGCACTCTAAAATGTTAAATAAAATTTAAAAAAATTCTAACTTCCCTCTAAAAGATCCGTTTTCTGATTTTGTCTAACTAATTACTTATACTCAATCTCGGAAAATACAAGGAAAAGTTTTATCCCAATAAACGTATGGGAAGTCTTCGTTTTGTCCGCCTACGCACTTTAAAATGTTTGCAAAACAAATCTAAAAAACTAACGCCTCTAAATGATCGGTTCACAAATTTGTTCACTAATTACATGTGCTCCATGTCTAACAAAACAAGAAAAATTTTTAACCCAATTAATTTATCGATAGACTGCGTTTTAGCCACCCACACTCTCTGGAATGTACGAAAAAGGGCGTGAGTGAATAAAACGCAGTCTTCCAAGAAGAATATTGAAATAAATCTTCTAGTATTTCCTGACATTCAATGCAAGTGATAAAGTTAAAGAAAATTTCAGAACCAGATGTTTAGAGAAAAGCTAAAATTCTTTTCGTCGTAATCCGTTTATATTTTAGGGTGCGTGGGTGGACAAAACGCAGACTTCCTATAATGATGTTCGGATGCTTTTTTTTGCTGTTGTCTAGTATGAAGAAAACAATTCCAGAAAATTTAAAAACTAATAATAGTAGTGTGTAGTGTAATAATAAATAAAATAATATGATATATATATTTCTATGGGTTTAAGGTGGGACAATAGTACACGAATTTTATTTTTCCGAATTGATTTTTCTATGTAGTGAAAATACGAAAGTTTCTGTTTGTGTCAGGAATTTTTTCTATTATTTTTTTAATGGCCTTGTCCAAGAGAAAGAGGCGAGGCATTCAAGTAGATTAACACGAGCAGGTGGAATAATACCTGACGAACGTGCTTTATCGTACAGCTCATAAATGTATTCTGCAGGAACACATAAGTGCTGAGAGAGATAAACGATTCAATGCAACCTGACATTCCTCGGTGCACCGCAATTTTTATGCGCGATTAAAGTCTCCACCCCACATACTGTAAATTCTGTTTTGTTAAACTAACACCATGAAGTTTCAGGAAAAATTATTTAATAAATAAGAATTTTCTCACATTTCTAATGGTTTCAATGTTCAACACTTTACTTAAAGTTTCACTTTGCTGCTATGCCACTCTTAAAGTCTTGTACGTGCCTTCATGAAATATTTTATTTTATTTATTTTTATTCATAAAAAAAAGACTTTCACAAAAAGCTTCAAGCTAAAACATTTTCAAAACTGTTGCAATCCTGAAAACCGAAAGCCAGAAGCTGTTATCCAATACGAAATTAGAACAATTCAAAAATATATACTTCTTAATTAAAAGTTTATTTTTAAATCTAACCGATAAAGAATGCATGAATATTTATTTGAGTAATTTTGTACTTGCAGAGTATCATTTTAAATTTACATTTAGAGACCTTGGAAAGTAAAATTTAATTATACTTATTAGTATGGGTTGAAAAAATAAAAGTGTGGAAATCGGAAATGGAACTGTATTGAAAAGTAACGTATGAGGGCCCTAAAAAAATATGAATAATTTGTGTTCGATTGAAAAACGCCTTCGTTTTGTGCTTTAACAAAATATTTTAGAAAAAAATTCTTATTTTTGTAATTTTCATAATTTAATTAAAATTAATTTCCATTAAAAAAAAATCATCTTTTTGACTTGAAAATTCAGCTATTTAGTAAAAAATTCAACTGTTGGGTTTAAAATTCATCTCTTTTGATTGAAAGTTCTACTGTTTGGTTGTAAATGCAACTCCATGGTTCAAAATCATTATTTTTTTTATATTGAACTAGTTTATTTGAAATTTATGATTCTTGGTTGAAAATAATATTTTTTGCTGTAAATGTACCTTTTTAGGTTTGTAATTCTACTTTTTTTTTCATTTATATTTCTAGCTTTGAAAATTGGATTTCTTTTGTTGTTTAAAATTATTTTTGTTATTGAAAATTAATTTTTTAACTGAAAATTTAACTATTCCATTTTTGGTTAATATTTTATTTATTTTAGTCTAAAATTCGGTAATTTTTGATAAAAAATGCAACTGTTTAGTTTAAAATTGAACTATTTTGTGAAGTATTTATCTATTTTATTAAAAATTCACCTTTTTGGTGGAAAATTCAACTGTTATGTTGTATATTCGTCTTTTTATTTTCAAATTTAACTATTTGGTTAAAAATAGAGTTATTTTTTTATTTATTTTCATTTATAAAAAAAACTTTAACAAAAAACTTCAAGGTAAAAAATTTTAAAGCATGTTGAAATCCTGAAAATCGAAAGGCAGAAGCTGTTATCTAATACGAAATTAGAACAATTAAAAATTATATACTTTTTAATTAAAATTTTATATTTAATTCTTACCAATAAAGAATGCACAAATATTTATTTAGGCAATTTTGAACTTGCAGAGTGTAATTTTAAATTTACGTTTAGAGTATTGATTATAATAAGGACAAAAAGACAAATCTTGGAAAGTAAAATTTAATTATAATTATTAGTATGGGTTGAAAATATAAAAGTGTGCGGAAATCGGAAATGGAACTGTATGGAAAAGTAACGCATGAGGGCCCGAAAAAAGTATGATTAATTTGTATTCGATTGATAAACGCCTTCGTTTTTTGCTTTAAAAAAATATGTTTCAAAAAAATTCTTATTTTTGTAATTTTGTAATTTTTATTTGTAGCACCATCAGAGGTTATTGATATTTTTTGTGCATCCCTTTTTTAAAAAATAATTTTAAATTCTACAGAAATGTAGGAATATTTTTTTCAAGTGCCAAGAAAGTTTCTACTGATAAAAATACGCTAGAAAAAGTTTGATCAGTCTAGGAAATCGTAAATGTAAATATAGTGAATTTTTTAAAACTTGAGTGTTTGATTTTTTTAAATTAAGAATTCCTAGGCTAATCCCATTTTTTCTAGCGTATTTTTACCAGTAAAAGCGTTCTAGAAACCTGCAAAAATTTACTCTACATTTATGAAGGTTTCAAAATTATTTTTTAAAAACAAGGTTGTACAAAACTTTAATAATCTCTCATGTATCTTTCAATAAAAATCTGTAAAAATTTAGGAAGTGATTTAAGGGTTGGAGAAATTTAAAACAAATTGACATCCACAAAATTGGAAAACTCACGAAAATAAGAATTTTTCAAATATATATTGTTAACGTCCAAAACAACGGCTTTTGTCAATCAAATCCAAATTAATTATACTTTTTTAGGGTTCTCATATACTACTTTTAAACAAGGTTCTATTTTCGTATTTCAAATTATAAACATAAAATTTACTTGATTTTTCGAACTTTTTCGTATCATCATAAATTAATTTTCAATTACCTAAATATATCCAATTAAGAAAAAAAGATTTCCAATGTTAGAAGTCATTAAAAACTATTTAAAGTTATTTAAAAATAGAACATTTTTAATGAAAAGATTTTTTCTTCTTTTCAATATGTAAAAAGTTTAATATTATCCCTTTGTCTTAAAAAAGTTACTCTATTTTCCCTGTTTTGAGCACTGTTTAGTCTGTGGTTGTCTGATTCATTAAACTATGGGTTGCATTAAAAATTTTTTCCCCAGTGGTTGAAAAAATTCTGTATTAAAAGTTTAAACTGCAAAATACTATAACTTTAATCAGCAGCTAATAATTTTTTTAGGAGAAAAACATAATTTTAAGAATTTGAAGTTTTAACATAAATATATTTTCAAATTGGTTTTCTTTTGAGAAAACAATTTCGCATAAGCGATATAAAAGAGGATATTATATCTAATTGAATCCAAATTAATTATAATTTTTCGGGGTCCTCATACTCTACTTTTTCATGTGCTTTTATTTCCGATTTTCAAAATTTTTGTTCTATTCTATTTCATGTTTTCCGGCGCAAAAAAACAATTTTTTTGAATAGGTAATAATTGAAAAATTATACTTTTTAATCATTTTAAAATAGTATATTAAATTTTTTTAAATATTATGCTACGCATTTAGTTCGAAAAATATTTTTTCCATTTTAATAAAAAAAATGTAATAATAGATAATTCCGTTTAATATATATTTTTAATAAAATAAAACCTGGAAAAGTCCTTTAATTTTGCTCTTGGGTTTTAAACTTGCTTTTTACTGAAAGAAAAAAAAGCTGAGCTGCTTTTGGCAGGTCCATGTGTATAATAATTTAGAACCCATCAAATTTTTTAATTGATTTCTATTTTTTTTCGTTCGTTAAAAAATTTAAGACACATCTTTTTAACAATAGATTATTTATTTTATCACGAAGCTACAATTGAAAATATTTTAAAGTTTCTAATTTATTCCCGATTTTTTTCAAATCTAAAAATATAATGGTATTTGTTTAAATATAATAATTTTGTACTGTTAATGAATTCAGTTAGGAAAAATGAAAAAAAAGTTAGGGAATTTTTAAAATAAAGTTTGCGGCTACCCTGATACAATATTCGTATTACTAATTTACTTGCCTTTTTTTTTTAATTTGCTTCCTCCGCAGGATTATATTTTTAAATAAGAATTTCATTATTTTGTTGCAAATTCATCAATTTTATTTAAAAGTCATCATTTTAGGTTAAAATATCTACTATTACATTATTCGTTGGGAATTCATATTTTTTGTAAAAAATCAATTACTTTGCTGGAAGTTGAACCACTTTGTGAACAATTATTTTGTTTGTTGATTGATCTTTTTAGTTGAAAATTGTTTAATTATTGGTTGAAAATTGATTGAAAATTTAAGTGTTTCGTTGAAAAATTGTTTTTTTTTGCGTTAAAAATTAACTTCTTCAACTTGAAAAAATGTCCATCATTGGTTGAAAATGTTTAGTTTTTAATTTAAAATTCGATTTTATTATTTTGAAAGTCACGTTTTTGGTTGAAATTTCCTCTTTTGGTTAAAACTGAAACTGCTGTTTTTTCCAACAAAAATTATTTTTAATGTTATTCTTCACGATTAAAACAAAAACTATACAACCTATAAAAAAATGTGTAGCTCTTATTGGAATTGTGTCTTTTTTTTCGTAGCTTGTATCGCTGGTATGAAAATTTCATTTTTTTATTTTTATTATCGTCTTGTAAGAATAAAAAGAATCTATGCATTTTCTCAAGAAAAGGTTATTATCAAATTTTTAGTTTGTAAATTTTCTGAAATTTCTAATACTTTCTCAATTCTAAATGATGACAGTGTAAAAAAAAATCGCTTAAGTTTGTTACATTTTAAATTATGCAATCTTTCTTTCATGCGATATTAATTTTTCTTCAAAAAGAATGTCCAATTTCTTAAAAAAAAAAATTTTTCGTGTTTCCACTGACGTTTATTCGTGAGAATTAATGACATGAAAAATTAGTTTTTTTTTTTTTGTGTTAACAAATTAACTTTTTCAACTTAAAAAAATTTCCATTATTTGTTGAAAATGTATCGTTTTTAATTTAAAATTCGATTTTATTAGTTTCAAAGTCATCTTTTTGGTTGAAATTTCTTGTTTTGGTTAAAACTGAAAATGCTCTTTTTAAAAAAAAAAATAATTTTTAATGTTTTTTTACGGTTAAAAAAAGCTATACAACCTATCAAAAAATGTGTAGCTCTTTTTGGAATTTTGTCTATTTTTTGCCTAGTTTGTATCGCTGGTCCGAAAATTTATTTTTATCATCGTTTTTTATGAATAAAACAAAAATGACGCATTTTATCAAGAAGTGATTATTATTAAATTTGTAGTTTGTGAATTTTCTGGCAATGCTAATACTTTCTTAATCCTAAATGATGATTGTGAAAAAATTTCGCGCAAAGTTGTTACATTTTAAATTATGCAATATTTCTTTTGGGCGATTTTAATTTTTCTTCAAAAAGAATGTCCAGTTTCCTGAAAAA
>JAAAKG020001589.1:12340-46957 GCA_010014905.2 Druon quercuslanigerum
AATTTTGTCTATTTTTTGCGTAGCTTGTGTCGTTGGTCCGAAAATTAATTTTTATTATCGTGCTTTATGAATAAAATAAAAATTACGCATTTTATCAAGAAGTGATTATTATTAAATTTGTAGTTTGTGAATTTTCTGACAATGCTAATACTTTCTTAATCCTAAATGATGAGTGTGAAAAAATTTCGCGCAAAGTTGTTACATTTTAAATTATGCAATCTTTCTTTTAGGCGATTTTAATTTTTCTTCAAAAAGAATGTCCAATTTCCTTTAAAAAAATATTTTTCGTGTTTCTACTGACGTTTATTCGTGAGAATTAATTCAATGACGAGCGAGACACGCTTAACTGCCGGTATCAGTATATCACGATTAAATATATAAGGATATGTTGTTGAAATTCAATCGATAAATTGAAAATAAACGCGGGGGCGTGAGTGACTTGTTATCGAGTTCCTTGAGTCGCCACAATGGCGATGTAAGGTATCACTTCAAGGAGAGCGATAAGCTTCCACAGGAATTAATATACAGTTTGTATAATTGGATTTTCTTATAAATCTAAATGATTTAGAAATATAGTTTATATAAAAATTATTCAATGACGTAAAAGAAATGGTAATCTACCCTAATTTAATCTTTATTTTTAAATTCGGAGCTAAAAAGATATTCTAATTTACTATATCCAGATTCAAAATTTTTTTTCTTCTATAATATCGCCAATTCTTGTAAAATAAATAAGGACTTCAGACTATTTTGTTTGAAAATTATTTTTGATTTAAAAGTCTAAAATTATATTTTTTGGTCGGAATTGGTCTGTTATAGTTAAAAAATTTTACTATTTTGTTGGAAAATTAATTATTTAGTTGAATATTCAATTATTTTGTTTAAAATCTTTAATCTTTTTTCTTTAAAATGAACTTTCTTGTTTAAAATTCTACAGTAAAAAAATCGTCTTTTTAACTTGAAAATTCAGCTATTTAGTAAAAAATTCAACTGTTTGGTTGTTAATGCAAATCCTTGTTTAAAAATCATTTTTTTATATTTAACTAGTTTGTTGGAAATTTATGATTCTTGGTTGAAAATAATATTTTTTTTTGTAAATGTACCTTCTCAAGTTGGTAATTATACTGTTTTTTTCATTTGTATTTATAGCTTTAAAAATTTGTTTTTGTTGTTGTTTAATATTATTTTTGTTGTTGAAAATTAATTTTTTAACTGAAAAGTTTACTATCCCATTTTTGGTTGAATTTTGATTTATTTTAGTCTAAAATTCGGTCATTTTTGGTAGAAAATTTAACTATTTAGTTTAAAATTGAACTATTTTGTTGAATGTTTATCTATTTTATTAAAAATTCATCTTTTTGTTCAAAAATTCAACTGTTGTATATTTGTCTTTTTGATTTAAAAAAAACTATTTGGTTAAAAATAAAGCTTTTTTTGTTTAAAAATTTGTCTTTTTAGCTTAAAAAATGAACTATTTGGATAAAAGTTCAATTTATTTGTTAAAAAGTTCTTTTTTTTTTGTCAAAAATTCAAGTTTTGTTGAAAATTAGTCTCTTTAGAGAGAAAATTAGTCTTTTTTTGGTAAAAATTAATTTTCTTAACTGAACGTTAGAATATTCCATTTTTGGTTAAATATTATTCTATTTTAGTTAAAAATGCAATTACTTTGTGGTAAACTTGAACTTTTTTGTATAAAATTCGTCTTCTCTGGTTGAGTTTAACTGTTTTCGATTTAATAGAAAAATGTTTTTTGGTTAAAATAGTAACTTTTACATTTTTCGTTTTAACTTTGTTAAAAATTTATTTTATTGGTTGAAGATTCATTTGACTTAAAAATTCATCTTATTGATTGAAAAATAAATTGTTTAGTTAAAAATTCGTCTTTGTAGTTGAGAATTATTATTTTGAGCTAAAAATAAATTATTTTGTTTTTTGTTCAAAGCGGATCGTCTTTAGTTGACAATTTCATATATTTTGTTGAAAAGTCGTATTTTTTATAGAAAATTATTCTTATTCGTTAGAAATTCAATTGGAAAAAACTTGGTTGAACTACTTTTATTAAAAATTAATTTTTAACTCATCTCTTTGATCTAAATATGAACTATTTTTTTGAAACTTCATCCCATGTTGAACTCTATATGATACCTAAAATAATTTAATATAAAAGCAGTTATTTCCTTTTTCCCTATTATAATTATAAAAAAGATTCTTTTTTTTAGAAAAATAATGCAAAAAAAGGATCTTTTTCAAATTACAATATGAACATTTAATGATGACTGTCCAAATTTGGTCGTTGGATTTTTCGTTTTATTATTAGGAACTCTATACATTAACTTCATTATTGGATGTCAAATAGAATTTTAAATTTGATTTTAATCTAATTTACATTTCTTAAATTTAAATACGCAATTTTCTTTATTTTGAGAGAATTTATATACAATAATTTGATTATTAGACATTAAATAGGATTTATAATTTGATTTTTATCCAATTTAAATATCTTAAATTTTAACACCCAATTCCCTCTATTTTGAGAATATTTCGTGCTGCAAAGTCTCTGAATAAATAAAAAACACTCAGTCTAATAGAGTTGAATAAAATGTGCTTTTAGAGGCAATAAATGAAGGGAATAGTTTCCCATCTATGCTAATAGACCACCGTGGGATTCACTTTGATAAAAACTAATTAACAAGCCTCTACGAATTAGAATTCATACTTTGAAATATTGCCGAGCGATTTTTTTTTTCTTCGTAATTCAGGATTTTATAGCCAGGAAAACGAAACACCTTGACGTCACGTGGCACGGGATAACGTTACTTGTGCAGAACACAAGAGGCTCTTGGAACAAGTAGAACCCAGAAAATTCATAAAAGAAGAAATAATTCTTGACTTCAAAATCGGTATAAAGTAAAAATGCAGACAAACCCAGATGCCATAAGAAACGATTAGAAAGATCTGGTCTATAAAAATTGTAATCTGATTTAAAAATTCCGAAAAAGTATGAAATCAGTTGCTGACAGACTATTAGTTCCAAACGCCGCCACACTGACACGTAATTAGTTCCGCAAATGGCCACTGAATATCGCACTATGTTTTCTCTAACCGTAGTGTTGGGAAAAACCACATTTAAAATTTCGCGCCAAACGAGATTATCAATCACAGACAGCTCAAGCAGATGACTACTACGTTAGTCGTGGGTTTTTACGACTCACTTTTCAGGTGGCTCTGCAGTCTCAAAAAATTTTGATTTCATATCTTACATCACTCGTAGTGTCAGAGTTGGGAATTAACTTTGTAACAAGTTACTAAGTTACTGTAAATTCGTCTACTTGGCTTGAAAATTTAACAATTTGGTGTAAATATTTTTTTCTTTCTTGGTTCAAAAGTCAAATTTTTTGTTTCAAAATTGATCTCTTTTGGCAATAAAAAATCTCTTTATTTGATGTTGGAAATTTAACTATTTTGGTAGAAAGTTCAACAAGATGGTTGAAAAGTCAAGAAATTTTGTCTTGAAAATTCATAGTTTCGGTTTAAAAATGCAATTCTTTTATTGAAAAGTGTTGTTTTTGGTTTAAAAATTCATCTTTTTTGATAAAAACATATCTGTAGATTGTTGAGCTATTTTTTTGAAAATTCGTATTTTAGATTTTAGATTTCGAATCTTACATCACTCGTAGTGTGGGAGTTGGGAATTAACTTTGTAACAAGTTACTAAGTTACTGTAAATTCGTCTACTTGGCTTGAAAATTTAACAATTTGGTGTAAATATTTTTTTCTTTCTTGGTTCAAAAGTCAAATTTTTTGTTTCAAAATTTCTCTTTTGGTGATAAATTCTTTTTTTTTTTGAAAATTCAACTATTTTGGTAGAAAATCGAACTAGATGGTTAAAAAATCAAGAAATTTTGTCTTGAAAATTCGTAGTTTCGGTTTAAAAATTAAATTCTTCTATTGAAACGCGTTGTTTTTGGTTTAAAAATTCATCTCTTTTGATAAAAACAGATTTGTAGAGGGTTGAGCTATTTTTTTGAAAATTCGTATTTTCTGGTTGAAAAATTACCTGTTTGGTTGAAAGATGAACTATTTCGTTGAAAATTCAGTTATTTCATTGAAGATTCATAATACTACTTAAAAATTCTTCTTTTTTGTTGAAAATTTTACTATTTTATTTCAAATTCGTTTCTTTTTTTTTTTTGTAAGAAATTTAAATATTTTGGTAGAAAATGAAACTATTTGGTTAAAAAGTAACTTTTTTGTGTAAAATTCATCTTTTCAGTTTGAAAATGCAAGCGTTTTGTACAAAAATCTTTTTTTTGCCTTAATTCAACAATTTAGTGGAGATTTTTTTCTTGTTTAAAAATTTTGCTTTTTTGTTTCAGAATGTATCTTTTTTAGTAAAAAATAAAATTTTTTTTTGTTTAAATTTCAACTTTTTTGATAGAAAATTTATCCCTTTTATTGAGGATTTCGCTATTTTATTGAAAATTCTTCTTTTTTTATTGAATTCAATTATGATTGATTTCAAATTTAATTCTTTTTTAGTTGAAATAATATAAATCATTATATTTCGCGTTAAAAATTAATTTATTTTGGTTTAAAAATAATCTATTTTGTTAAAATTGAAATTATTTGGTAAAAAGTGCAAGTAGTCAATTGAGAAACAACGAATTTTTTTTTTGCTTCATAATTTTAGTTGAAAATGTATCTCTTCTTATTTGAAAATTTTACTTTTTTTGTTACAATTTTTGGTATGTTTTTTTTGTTTAAAATTTAACTATTTTGGTAGAAAATTAATACCTTTCATTCAGGATATCGCTATTTTATAGAAAATTCTTCTTTTTTGATTGAATTAAATTATGATGGATTTCAAATTAAATTCTTTTTTAGTTGAAATAATATGAATTGTTATATTTCGCGTCAAGAATTCATTTATTTTGGTTAAAAAATAATTTTTTTGGTTAAAATTGCAATTGTTTGGTAAAAAGTCCAGTTAGTTCATTGAGAAAGAAAAAAATTTTTTTTTGTTGATTCATAATTTTAGTTGAAAATTTATCTCTTCTTATTTGAAAACTTTACTATTTTTTCAATTTTTGTGTGGATGATTCCATTTTGTTCATAAAAAGTGAACTATTTGTTTTTAAAAATTAATTTTTTTTTGAAAAGCAACTCTTTTGCTTAAAAGTGTTCTTTTTGCTAAATAGACTGTTCGAAAATTGAACTATTCGGTTGAAAATTTACTTTTTTATTTGAAATAAAAATTTATAAAGATATGAATATAATATGATATACGATATCATATGAATATCATATGATATGAGGTACGAAAATTCAATCATTTCGTTGAAAATTCACGTATTTTGTTAAAAATGGAAATATTTTTGTAGGAAGTCCAACTAACTGAAAATTCATATTTTCGGTTTGAAAATGCAAATCTTTTGCAGAAAAATCATGTGAACAAGAATTCAACGATTTGGTTAGAATTCAAAACGTGATTCATGATTTTATCTTGAAATTCAATATGAAAATTCAATTTTGGTGGCTGACGAAAATAACGTGAATGAAATTTATAATTTTTTTCTAAATATACGTTGTTGTACGTATTCCAAAACATAGTATGTATTTTTTATTAACATTAACTAATTCTAATTTATTTTTAAATTAAGTTTTTATGAATTATCATCTTGGAAAAAGTAACAAGATACTTTATCTACTAACTGTAACTAATTACCGTTGCATGTAAAGAAACTAGTCAATGAAAGAAATTAATTTATTTATCCAACACTTTAAACTTGATACAAAACAAAAAACTTTTAAATAAATTAGCATAAGTTAGGGCCTATTACTAGCATAATAAAAAATTATTTTATTTACGGTCGTCGGTAGCTTTGCATCTGTATTATGGTTTAGTTTGAAGCTTATATGATTTTGATAACATATTGCAAAAAAATCATTGTATAAATAAAAAAATATTTTAGAATAACTGTTTTGAGTTATTATATCATAAATTCATACACACGTTTTTCAATCCACCTGGTGTACTGATTTCCCCTATACTGCATTACAAACTAGAAAAATAGTTGACCCCTCGGTGTAATATTTCAAAAATTTCATAACACTATTTACTTTTCAAAATTTAAACTACTTTTAACACTATTTCGAATTCCTCAAATGCGGATACGAGCTCTAAAGATAGATCGTTAAATTTAAGTTTAGACTTAAAAATATTATTCTGTCTAGGAAAATGTAAAGACTAACAGAAATGTTTTGATTTTTGTAGTTTAGATTTAAAAATATTCTTCTCGTTAGAAAAATGTTGAGACTAACGAAAATGTTTTTATTTTTGTTTCAGGTGAGTCGAAATTAATTAAATCTTTTGCAAGACCTCGGTGAGTAAATAAGCTTTTATGATACCGATTGACGTTTTTAATTACAAAACTCAATAAGGTTCAATTTTCTACTAATAATAGAAATTGTTCTTTAAGGCTTTTTTTCTGTTTTCTAAACAAAGTTTGAAGCTTTTAGTATAACGAAGTTTCAGATTTTGCTTGCCTCCAGTTAAGATGTAGATTAGAGAAGATAATAAATGTTGCAGTAATGCGATAAGTGGCGTTGGAGCATAAACAACCCGGTTTAGTTTAATGTCGTAAGCAAAAGATTTAAGGTCTAATTTTCAACCTTAACGGTTTTCACGTGCGTGTTTTATGGTGGAATGCTATTTGCACAAAGAAACGCTTTTACAGCTTAATTTTTCTTTCTTTATGAGAGAATATTTAAACATTCTTGGTCCGATAGTTACGATCCTTCAGGAAGAAAATTGAATTCTTCATAAAATGATTAACAAATTTACAAATTTTCTTCGAAATCAATTAAATTTACACACAAGGAAGTCAAAACCAGGAATTTACTGTTCAGATTTCTCTACAGTCTCGATTTCTTGACGGGTTGTAAAGTTGATGTTTTAGAACTTCTCGGAAGAATATCTTCAGGCTTCTTAAACTCTTAATTTTTCAATTTATTTTTGTATGCAACAATATTTACACATACATAGTTACAGAGTTAGCAATTTCAAGATTTTTTTTATCTAAAAGAAAATTGCTTAAATAAAGTCACTATTGATTAGAATTAATGTTAATATATTTCAGAAATATAATTATTAAATGTACGAGTTAATTGTTATAAATCGGTTATAATGTGATTTTTCGATTTTTCGTAGACCATTTTTTTCTCAATCCTTTTTGTTATGCAGAATAATTAAATGCGTAATCGGGCGTGGAATGATTGATTTGTTTATTTATACTACACAACATATAGTGTTAAGAAAAATTAATTAATAGATAGGTACTTTTTTATTTTTCCCGCAGAATCGAATTGCGCTATTAGTCTTTTCGTAATTAATATCTTTAAAACAATTGTTTAAACTGAAATTGCTTAAAAAATCCAAAATTTAAATTCCTGTTTAAATTAATAAAATAAATAAAATAAATTATTCCTGTAAAAAACGTTCCTGTAATTAAATGTTCCCATCCCAATATTACTTCTTCTACCATGTAAATTATTTGTCTATCCATGAAATCTAATATTTTAATAAATTATTTATGACTTTATAAGTTATTGTTTATACATTTTTAGGCGCTGATCGTAGGCAAAAAAGTTTATTTCGACAAATAAATTTTTTTTGTTTGTTTGGGCTTTTGTTAGAAAATTTTGGTGAATTTTTTATTTAACAACAAATTCGACATTTTGTTTTTCAACTTTTGAGAAGCATCATTCTTGTTCAAGATTTTAAGATTGATAGAATAAGGTCCTGTAGAAACTCTGTTGAAACTATATAGAAATAATTTTCAGTGAGTGAGAATAATTTTAAAAAATTGCTAATTTCGTTATAAACAAATTAATGCACAAAAGTTATTTTTATAATTAACAGTGTGTAGCTCATTCTAATCCAGCGTTTTGGTATAAAATGTGAGAGATATTAATATTTTATAACCATTAATTGAAAATGGCCCCTATTTGGCAATAGTTTAAACAATTTTTATAAACAAATTCACAGTTTGTATATTCTTTAAGGAATGGCATTTAATTTTTTAAACGGAATCAACTAAGAATGTCTTTGCGATGAATATTTTGTATGATACTTTTCAAATCGACATCAATTATTATTAATTATTTAAACGATTTTTATAAACAACAAACGTATCATAGCAAAGAGTAATCGGAATGACAGTATTAGTCGATTACGTAAATAAAAATTGAGCTTATTGGATGAAGAATAGTCAAACTCGGAATTTATTTATGAATATTGTTTAAATAATTAAGAATTGTTGACAATTTAAAAAGTATCATGGCAAAGAGTCATTTTAAAGACTTTTCAAGCTGATTCGTAAACAAAAATTAAGCGCCTTCGTTGAAAAATACCGAACTCTGAATTTGTTTATGAAAATTGTTTAAATAATTAATCATTCTTATTAATTTGCTAATTATCGTCGCAAAAAGTGATTTAAAATAAATTTTTTTGTTGATCCCATAAAAAACTAAGCTTATTTGTTGAAAAAAGCTCGGAAAAAAGCCAATCCATGAATTTGTTTATAAAAATTGTTTAAATAATTTATAGCTTGTTAGAAAATTAAGTTATTTTCTTAGAAATTCGTTTGTTTATCGAAGATGCATCTATGTGGGTAAGAATTGAAGTTTGTTGAAATTTTATATTATTATTTTAATTGTTGATCTTAGAGACATTTTTTCACAATCTTAAGATTTATCAATATTTAAATAATATTGATATAGATCAGTAGACAAACAAAATTAACATCTAAAATTAATAATTTATATTATTAGTTAAGAATTCAACTATTTCTCATTTTTGGTTGCGCTAAACTGTTTTTTTATGTTAATTAAATTTTTTCTACGTTGAAATGTCAATTATTATATTTTCGTCGAGAATTTATATTTTTTTAAATAAAAATTAAACTACTGTTTTGAAATTTGAAATACTTGATAAAAAATCCTTTTTGTTGTTCTTTTGATCTTTTTGGTTGACAACTTATCCATCTTGTGGAAAATTATATTTTTTGGGCTGAGAATTAATTTTTTCAACAGAAAATATAACTATTCTATTTTAGGTTGAAAATTTATCATTTATGGTCGAAAATTCATCCTTTTTGGTTAAAAATATAACTGTTTGTTTAAAAATTAATTTTGTTGTGCTAATTATTCTACTATTGTATTGAAAATTCGTATTTTTTTAGTTTTGAAGTTCTTTTTATTTCAAATGAAAATTATTTTTTCTGGAAATATCAACAATTTTTCTTATTAAGGATTAATCTATTGAGGATAAATATTTATTTTTTCTTAGTAAATTTGTCTTTTTGGTTTAAAAATTTAACCGTTTGTTTGAAAATTAATTTATCTTATTGAATATTATTCATTTTTGATATAAAACTAATCTTCTTGATGAAAAATTAATCTTTTTGTTTAAAAATTTAATTTTTTGGTTAAAAATTCATCTTTTTTGTTTGAGGATTCATTTATTTGTTTAAAAATGTCTCTTTTTTTGATTGAGTTCAATTTGTCGAAAATTTATTTATTTTTTTGTTAAAAATGAATGTTTTGAATTTTTTTAGTGGAAAATTTAACTGGCATTGAAATAATTCGTTTTTTTCACTTCACAATTATAATATTTGGCTACAAATGCCATTTTTGGTTTGTTTAAAATTTTTTTGTTTAAAAATTCGCCCATTTGATTAAAAGTGTATCCTTGTAGGTTAAAAGTTCGTAAATATAGTTAAAAATTTTACTGTTTTGTTGCAAACTGAATTTTTTTGTCAGAAATTCATCTTTTAGTGTAGAAAAGTCATCTTTTTCGATGAAAAGCTTTTTTGGTTAAAGATTTAACCACTTTTTTGATTAAGCAAACAATTTCGACTTAAAATATTCGAAATTTAAAAAGCGTTTCATATTAAATTTTGGTCTATGAAATTTGATATTTTAATATTTTAAATAATTATTTATTGATTAATCGCGGTTACTTTCCGTAGTTCATAACGCAGTTTATGTATGACCCCTGAAAAGTTTCAATTCTGAAAAACAAATTTTCTTCATTAATTTGTTTATAACGTAAAAATCTTTTCATTATTCTCATCCAACCGAAATTATTTTTTTAGTAGCTTCAGTATATAATGTAATAATAATTTTTTTAAGTAATCTGAAAATCGTAAAAGAAAAGGGTACTTCTGAAAAATAAAAAATGAATGTATAAACTTCGTTGTCAAATAAAAAGTTAAGAAATTTTCTTATCAAGAACCCAAACACGCAAATCTTTTCGGAATTAAAACAGCTTATATTTAAAAACCGTGCAAAATCGAATGGACAGTTTCGGTTGAAGATTTGTTATCCCCGAAAAATTTGTTTTGTCGTATTGTGCGGCCCACCCCTTTTATCGATTTTGTTCTCACAATATTATGACAGTTTTAACTTCAATTGATTGATCGATATAAGATGTGAAATTGGCGCCTGGTGCTCATTGTGAAGGCTTCTCTAGAGGTTTTTCTGATAATAGGATACCCTGAAGCACATTTTAGCATCCGACGAGGCGTGACCGACCAAGCAGAAGAGTCTTAACAAAAAAAGAGAGTCAAGGAATTCGAAAAGCGGAAGTGTCCTCGGGCAGAAAAAGGAATCTTGCCTTTGAAGTGGTCCGTTCCTTCTCGACGAGTTTTTCGTTTAGAACGTGCAACGAGGTCCTTCTTTGCTTCTGGCATCATCTTAAGATGTTAAAGAAGAGATCGTTAATGCCAAGCATAAAGATTTTCTTGTTAGAAACAATTAAAATAACGTTGCCGATCAGGAATTGTGTTCAGTGCTAGAAGCTGTTTTAGACTGAAGTAGTTTCAGCAAATCATTCTTTCAATTTTTCCTTTTTTTCTCAAAAAAGTTGTTGATCTTTTAACCCTGGCTGCACAATAGCGAGCGTGTTGCTTTTCGCAAGCGAAAAACTCGCAATTTTCAATTACAAAACAAAGGAGAATAAGAACGTTTTTCGAAAAAATCTCTCTGTTCCGGCCGAAATAAGTGCCTTTAGATTATGTGGTTAAAATATTATGTTAAACAATGCTTTCTTGTAGACGTATTGTGGATTTGAAGAATACCCAAGTCTTTTTAAGAGCCTTAAGAATTCTCTTCATTGCCACGATTACTCAATTTTTATTCTTCCGAAATTGAAAGTTTTAAAAAGGATTTCCTTTAAGCTTTGTGGTTTTTAAATAAAAATTCTTCAAAAGAGATGGAGGAGAACTGAACAATTGAAGTTTCCCTTTCTGATAAGTCGATCAGCATTAGACTTGCCAAACTCGATTGGCCCAGAACAGTGCTCGCATGTGGACCACGAGAAAGTTTTGCGATACGACTTTTTAGTCGATTACTCTGTACCTTCTTTGTACTCGTAATTGGTGAATCCCTTAATGTCTCGGGACATTGTTTTTTTTATTACCTATCTCTCAGAAGTCATTTCGCTCAAGGCATTTCTATTTCTGTACCCAGACTCTCTTCAGTGAAAAAAAATTGCCATTCAACATTAGAAAGGTGATTTCCTTTGATAGTGCATGATTGGATTTGAATCATTTAGGCCAGGTCGTTATAGAGTTGAAATGGATGTTATCCAAAATTTTATCTTATCCAAATCTGAACTTTTTCAAATTACATTCGCTCTGCTTATTTCGAATTTTAAATCAACGTTTATTTTACCAATTTATTTTAAAATTTGATCATTAATGTTCTTGTCTTTAGTCGAAGATGTTTTGACCCACTTTTGTATTAATAAACTTTTAATTGCATTTTTAATTTATTAATAATTTGTCAATATTTTCTACTAATGTGTATATTAATGCAAATGTAATTTAAAAGCCGTGCATGCATTATTTTCTTGCGAACCTCATTGCTAATCCAAACATCTAATGTAATCTCTCGCAAATAATTCTCTGGGATATACTGAAGATTTTGACCAATCTTTATGCATTATTGCCCAATGAGAATGTAGAAAAAATTTTGTTTGAAAAATAAATGAATTTAATCTACTAAAGAAAAAATATAACTTCGAAATGTAAAATATTCTCAATTTAACGCCTGGGAAACAACAAATCGATTATTTATACAGAAAACCCCATTCTTTCGACTTTTTCCATATTATTTATTCAGATATGCACTATAAAATTTTGCAAAATTGAAAAAGAATATTTTGTAAGAAAATTGTCATATCTTTTATCTGAAAATCAGACAAAAGTTCCGGTGTTTTATGGATCATGCACTTTAATTAACTGTGGATAATAAATTAAAAATGTTAAAATTTTAATTTGGAATTGTGTTATTCCGTTTATAAAATACTTTATGTTAAAAATATTATGAGATTAATATTTTCGTCACTGAGTATTAATCATTAGCGAAAATGGAAAATTTGTGAGGAAAAATTAAGGAATTTTGAGAATGAAGTTATGTAGCCACCCTGATGTCATGTTCTTATCATTAATTTATGTTTACTTTATTTCTTTTTATTTTTCTGCAGTTTATATCCTTCTGATGATTATTATTTTAGTTAAAATTTTCATTATTTTTTTCAAAATTCAACAATTTCGTTGAAAAGTCATTCTTTTTGGTTAAAAATGCAACTGTTTTGTTTAAAATTTCACTATTTTAGTAGAAAATAAACTTTTTATTGGAAATTTATATCTTGGTATTGAAAGTTCGAATGCAATCTTTCATCTTTGCGAATTAAACTATTTTTTTGAAAATTCGTTTTTTTTGGTTTAAAATTTTTTAGTTTTAACAGAAATGTAATCCTTTTAAATAAAAATGAAACTCCTTGGTTAAAAATTAACCTTCTTTGGCTGAGGATTCCACTATTTTGTTGAAAAGTCGTATTTTTTGGTTGAATGCAACTAATTTTTATTTAAAATAAAAATCTTTTTTGGTTGAAATATATTTTTAAACTTAATATTTTTTGTTGAGAATTAAACTACTTGGTTGAAGATGGAATCATTTAGTTAAAAAATCTTTTTTTTGATTCATTATTTTAGTTGAAAATTAATTTCTATGGTTGAAAATTCTTTTTTTTTTTAAATTAAAAATTAATACTTTTGACTAAAAATTTAACTAATAATGTTGAAGATTAATAGTTTTAGTGAAAATCTCATCTCTTTGGTGAAAAATGGACTATTTTGTTAAAAATTGATTATTTTTAATGTAAAATTCATTTACTTAGGTAAAAGTTTAAATTCTTTATTGAAGTTGGACTATTTTCTTGATAATTCATTAATTTTGTTTAAAATTAATTATTTTAACTGAGTATGTAATTTTTTCTTTTTCTTTTTTTGAAAATTCCTCTTTTTTAGTTCAGCCTGCAAGCGTTTTTGTTAAAAATTAACATTTTTGTTAAAAAAATGATAAATTTGAGTTGAAAATTCAACTGTTATACAGAAAATTTAACTTTTTTTTTTTGAAAATTCAATTATCTGGAGGCTTTTTTTGTCTTTTTTCACTGAATAATTGACTATTTGCTTACAATTTCTTTTTTAATGCACTATTCCACTCTTGGAAAATTGATCTTTTTTAGTTGAAAATTTAACAATTGGTTTAAAAATTCATGATTATGTTCAAAATTCCTCTTTTTTATCAGAAAATTATTCTTCCTGATTAAAAATTTCATTTTTTAGGTTTTAGAATTTATCTCTGTTGATAAAAATTTCATCTTTTTTGGTTGAAATATCCACTATAAAGTTTTTTTCCGAGAATTCATCTTTGTAGGTTGAAAATTCAACTTTTTCGGTGGAAAATTAAACTATTTTTCTGAAAATTTTTGTTTTTTTCTTCTAGTTAAAATACCAACTATCCCATTTTTGTTCAAAATGCATCTTTTCGTTGAAAATTTAAGTTTTTTTCTAAAAAAATTCATCTTTTTGGCTTGAAAATTTAAATATTTGATTGAAAACGAAATTGTTATTTGTTAAAGTTAAATATCGTTATTCAATATTTGTATTTTTAGATTGCAAATAATTATTAATATTTTGTAGTAGAACAGGTATATTTTTTGTTAAACATTGAACTATTTTCTTAATTATTTAACTATTTTGATGAAAATTTCACTATTTATAATTCATATTTTTTGGTCGAAAATTCAAGTATTTTTTGTAAACTCGTCCTGTTAAATTAAAATTAATCTTTTATTGTAGAAAAGTAATATTTTTTGTATGATATAAATAAATTTAAACTTTTTAAATTTAAATTTATTTAATTCCATGCATAAAAAATTTCTTGTTAAAAAATTGACAAGATTAGAATGCTGGGTTTTGAATATTGATGACCAAGAAAAATGAAAAATTGGTCAGGGAAAATGAGGGAAAAGATTTTTCAGCAACTTTATGGAAATATAAAAAATAAACAAAATAAGTTTTTCCTTATAATTTTTAAACGATAGAATTTATTATCCAAGTTATAAACTATTATTATAAAATAAATTTTATTACATAAAATGGTATTGCATGTCAAATTAAACTATGTAATTTATTACATAAAGCGTGACTGATTAAAATGAATTAGGGCTTTCGTAAAAGTAAGATCTTGATCGTTTCGTTTAAAATTATCGAGATTGGCCCGGATAAACCGAAAATGAAAGAAAGTTAGCAGTATACATATTTTTATCGCAGGACAATTTCAGTTTGTCTGCAATCCATCTTCAAGAGAAATTTCCTCTAATTGGAATGTGTGGGAAGTCGCCAAAGATCATTGCCTCTGGGTAAGATTTCGATAGCGATCGCTTGGTCGATTATCGACGATTGCCGACTGATCGATGGATAACTTGTATATGAAATCCATGAGTTTGATGACCTTATTCAAAGGAAATAAAATCAGAAATAAAAATATACGATCTCCTTATCCTGATCACGTAACAGGAGGTAGAAATCGAAACTTTCAGAATATTTAATTACTTTGAATAAAAAAACAAAGTTAAATTGATGCTGTAAGATGCTGATGCTCTTGCTTCAAAAAATGTTTTTTTTTTATTTCATGTAATAAAAAAATGCTTATTTCCTCTTGCTTCTTCTCTTTACCTTTTTTTCAATATTTCAAGAGACGAATTGTCGATTGAAACTGTTAGCCTTGAACCCGGAAAAAATGCATTTTCAACGTTCAACCAAGTAATTAATGTTTTAAGCAAGAAAACAAGTTCTCTATAAAAAAGAGACGAAGCTTCAACAAAATGAATGAATTTTCAACTGGAAACGTTTTTTTTTTTTAAGAAAAGAGTTACATTCCTAACCAAAGCAAATATTTTTTAGCGAAGGAATTCAGTTTTTAATCAATTAGATGAATTGCCCATCAAGTAATTTAATTCGCAACTAAAAAAGATAAATTTTTCAAAAGTGGTTCATGTTTAACAGAAAAAAACTAAAATGGTGAATTTTTAACCAGAAAAATGAGCTATTAGCAAAATTCTTTAACTATCAACCAAAAAAGAGGAATGATCAATGAGAAATTTAATAATATATAATTTAACCCATTAACGACTAAAGCTATCAATTTTATAACATGAGTTTGACCGCAAAATTTATGGGTATAAAAAAACAATAAATAGATTAAAAGTACTCTTCCTTATGTGACTTTAAAATTAGATATGGCGGTTTTTGTATGCAAAAATAGTGAAAAATGTTTGATTTTTTATTTTTATAATTTTTTTTCAGACATAAAATGTGTTAATATCTTAAAATTTCTTTAACCATCGGTGCACAAAATTCTTAAACTGTAACCAAAAATTTGTATATATGTGCTTTTTCTTCCAAAATGTCGGACAACATGAAAAATGTCCCAAAAACTGTTTTTTTCCATTATCGTTATTTTTCTCAAAACCTTCAAAGTTTAAAAAAAAAGTTCCATAGATTAAAAACGTCTTGAAATTACCCAGAGAACATTATGAAATTTTTTCAGATTTTTTAGAATAATTTTTTGATTTTTCAAAAAATCAAAAATTTAAAATTTGCAAAAAATTTTTTTTTAAATTTATGCGATTCACGCGAATTCTATTCCGCCGTTTTCAGGTTTTGGAATTTTACTTTTTTATTTATTTATGTCCCAAAAACTATAGGCTCTGGTATAAATATTTCAAGAATAAAAATGTCTAGGAATTAGCCAAAGAATATTCTTGAACTTTTTCAGATTTTTTGAAAATTTATTTTGCGAATTTCAAATTTTTGATTTTTTGAAAAATCAAAAAAATTTCTAACAAATCTGAAAAAATGTGATGGTGTTCTATGGTTAATTTCAAGATATTTTTAATCTATGGAACTTTTTTTTAAACTTTGAAGTTTTTGAGAAAAATAACGATGATAAAAAAAAACAGTTTTTGGGACATTTTTGCCTTTTGTCCACCATTTTGGAAGAAAAAGCACATATATAAAAATTTTCTGTTAAAGTTTAAGAATTTTGTGCACCGATGGTGGAAGAAATTTTAAGATATTAACGCGTTTTATGTCTGAAAAAAATTATAAAAATCAAAAATCAAACATTTTTCACTATTTTGTATGCAAAAACTGCCATATTTAATTTTGAAGTCAAAATATTTGAATTTTGACTTCGGATTCGAATTTAGCTCACCGAAAAAACATAAGGATCTATTTATTGTTTTGTTATTCCCATAAATTTTGCGGTCAAACTCATGTTATAAAATTGATAGCCTTGGTCGTTAATGGGTTAATCAAAAACATTTTAATTTGTAATGAAATACAATTAAATAAAAACTGAAATAATTAAATTTTTACTTAAGAAAGTGAATTTTAAACTAAAAAATATGAGTTATCAACGAAAAATGTAATAGTGGATATTTGAAATAAAATGTTTATAATTATAAATAAAAAATAGTTGAATTATATAAAAAAATACGAATTTTCAACAAATTAGTTGTACTTCCAACCAAGAAAGATTTTTCAGTCAAGCGAGAGATTTATTTATTATTTTATTATTAAAATTTTAAGCGAAAAAGGCCAATTTTGTACATAACAGGTGAATTTTTAACCAAATAATTCATTTGGAATTGTTCAATTTTCGAGAGTTTTGGAAATATACCTCTCAGCTGCCAGGCCTACCCCATCGCACACTGAATGAGCTGAACCTATTTGCACAGCAAAGTGAACCTCACCCACTATGCCATCCTGCAGCCTCCCTAGCAAGGCAGTGGAGAGGGATGATCGGGTGACATCCAACCCTTAGACATGGAGCCTCTATTTTGGAAAGTTCGATAATTGTAGAAGTACATCAAAAAATTTAAATTGGTACCGGCACAGGGATCGAACCACAGTCATCCTGCTCTGATGTCTGATTTGTTTCCTGATCCACCGATGCTCACTTTTATAATTACTATTACTTAAAAAAATTGAACTGGTTTACAATTTGTGACCTGTTTACAAAAGTAACTCTGCTACCAAAAAATTAACTACTTAAAGTAACTAGTTACTTCTCATCACTTATTTGAAACTAAGCTTTTCACTGTGAAAGATATTCTGTGACAGTGAATTGTTGCTACCTTACCAGTTTGATTATGCCAGATGAGGTAATAATGCTTTGAAACTGGGGCTTTTATAGTTTTTCCTTTTGTTTTGAGGATGAATCTTGAATAGGAGCATAAGAGTCGCGTGAAATTCGACCCGAATTACGTGCTATCCGCAAATCGGGAATGTCAGAACCGGTCGTATACGACACCTGCACTGCATGGTAATCTTCTTTAGCTCGTTCCAGAAAATGGAGAAACGTCAGGACTTCTCTCTCGCTTTCTTTTCTCAATTCCGTCGCAGAATTTATTGGCTCCGCGATTCCGGAAAAAAAAGTTGCAGATCGAGAAATGAAACACCAGATCGTATTCGAAACGGCTGTTTTCCACTTCCGTATCGTGAATTCTTATCTTGAATGCATTTTCTAGTCCTGAGCATATAATAGAAAATACTGCTGTTGATTTGAAGGATATGGGAGTGAAAAATTGCTAAAGATTTCCATAAAAATTTTTCCCCAAACCAGAAAAGACAAGTCCAGATTCCTTTATCGGCATCGAGAGCCTTAATACAGGGTTTGGGTCCTGGCTAAAAGGGTTCGTGTCCAAGTTCTAGATACACAATACAAACTTAAGGATAAATTTTGTTGAAGATATATTTAGAATGATGTTTACTTCACTATGGTTGTGATTTGAATCTCTTTGGACTTGGAGTTAAAAATGCCGAGTTTTGTTTGTTTTGTTTGTTCTTTTTGTTTATTTTGTTTATTTTTTTGGTTTTTTTTGTTTTTTTGTTTTTTTTTGTTTGTTTTGTGTGTTTTTTTTGTTTTGTTTGTTTTGTTTGGTTGTAAGTTTGACTATTTTGTTTCAAATTGATTATTTTTAATGGAAAATTCACTTACTTAGGTAAAAGTTTAAATTCTTTATTAAAGTTGACTTTTTTCTTGATAATTCATTTTTTTTTAAGTTAATTATATTAACTGAGTATGTAATTTTTTCTTTTTCTTTGTTTAAAAATTTTTGTTTTTTTGGTTCAGACTGCAACTGTTTGGTTGAAAATTAACACTTTTGTTAAAAATTGATAAATTTAGGTTGAAAATTCAACTTTTTGTTTGATAATTAAATTATCTTGAGGATTTTTTTTGTCTTTTTTAACTGAATAATCTACTATTTGTTTACAATTTCTTTTTTATTGAACTATTTCATTTTTGGAAAATTGATCTTTTTTAGTTGAAAATTTAGCTATTGATTTAAAAATTCATGTGTTATGTTGAAAATTCCTCTTTCTTGTCAGAAAATTCTTCTTCTTGATTAAAAATTCATCTTTTGGTTTTTAAAACTCAATTTTTGTGTGGAAAATTTAACCATTTTTCTGAAAATGTTTCTTTTTTCTTCTAGTTGAAATACCAAATATCTCATTTTTGTTTAAAATGCATCTTTTCGTTGAAAACTTAAGTGTCTTCTAAAAAAATTAATCTTTTTGGCTTGAAAATTGAAATATTTGATTGTGAATGAAATTGTTATTTGTTAAAGTTAAATATTTTTGGAATAAAAATTCGACCGTTTAGTTGAAAATTCCTCTCTGCAGGTTAAAAAATTGAACTATTTGTGTAATCTTTTTTTGTCAAAAATATAACTATATTATTCAATATTTGTATTTTTAGATTGAAAATAATTATTAATCTTCTGCAGTGTAACAGGTAATTTTTTTGTTAAAAATGTAACTATTTTCTTAATTATTTGATGAAAATTTCATTATTTTTAATGTCATATTTTTTGGTCGAAAATTCAAGTATTTTTGTGTAAATTCGTCCTGTTAGGTTAAAATTAATCTTTTATTGTAGAAGAGTTATATTTTTTGTATGATATAAATAAATTAATTTAAAAATTTCTATTTAAATTTGAACTTATGTAATTCCTTCTATAAAAAATTTTGTGTTTAAAATTTTACAAGATTAGAATACAGGGTTCGCGTCCAAGTTCTAGATACACAATAAAAACTGACGGATAAATTTTGTTGCAGGTATAATTAGAATAATGTTTACTTTACCATGGTTGTGATTTGAATATCTTTGGACTCAGAGTAGCTATGCTATTCGTTTTGTTTTTTTTTTTTTTTGTTTTGTCTATTTTGTTTGTTTTCTTAGTTTGCCTATTTTGTTAAAAATTGATTATTTTTAATGGAAAATTTACTTACTTACGTAAAAGTTTAAATTCTTTATTAAAGTTGGACTATTTTCTTGAGAATAAATTTTTTTCAGTTATCTGGAGGATTTTTTTTTGTCATCTTTGACTGAATAATCAACTATTTGCTTACAATTTCTTTTTTATTGAACTATTCCATGGTTGTGATTTGAATGTCTTTGGACTCGGAGTACAAATTGCCGAGTTGTTATGCTATTTGTTTGTTTCGTTTGTTTTGTGTGTTTTGTTTGTTTAGTTTGTTTAGTTTGTTTAGTTTGTTTAGTTTGTTTTGTTTGTCTTATTTGTTTGGTTTGTTTTATTTGTTTTGTTTGTTTGTTTGTTTTGTTTATTTTGTGTGTTTTTTGGTTTGATTTGTTTATTTTGTTTATTTTGTGCGTTTTGTTTGTTTTGCTTTGCATACTACCATGAGAAATTAAGATATTAAAGAAATTCGCTTGTTGCAGTGTAGCTAATTGCAGTGTACTTAATTTTTTTTTGTAGATACATCATAGCCTGAAATGAGTGTTAATTTCCCACTATATTTTTTCTTTCGCATTCAAGACGTTCTAAAAGTTAGATTCTTTTGAAATAGAAGGTGTTGTGTGACATTTTGCTACCGGATTACCGGAAGGTTATCGACTTCAGGCCGCGCCCGAGTGAATAAAGAGTGAAGATGAAGCGTTGAAGAATGGAGATAAGCCTGTCGACCTCATCGGCGACAGGTATCTCTCCTCGAGAGAAAGGTGCATCCTCAGTCCTCACTTGAGGACTGAAAGAAATACCACGACGAGGTTGACCTCTATTCAATTCGTGAAACGGCTCACTGATGTTTTATTCCAACTTCGAGGCTCATTGCCTCGATTTCCTACTGAAATTCGTCGTTTCCTCCTTCCTATCTGCCGATTCAGATAATTAAACTTAAACACGGGATATAGCTGTCTGTCGATACCAGCAAATTACATCATTAAAAAAAAAAAAAAAAAAACCTTAACTGGCCAGGGGATCCTACACTAGGGTGGTTCAGCAATTGATTGGAACATTTTCTCTTTCAAATTTTCATGCATGTCACCCCTATGTTCAAATCCATTAAAAAATAAATGCATCAGGGAATTTTGAAAATTAAATTTGGTAGCCAATCGAATCTAAAAAAGATAAAACAATACTTAATCAATTGTAGGATATTTTATTATTATTCTAATGACATTTTTTTGTTTTTGTTTCAGGTGAGTCGAATTTATATTCACTTTTTATCCAAGGTTCCGGTGAGTATAAAAATCATTTTTGGATTCTTCTGTTTCTTCCTCAGTCGAGTCATTTTTATTAGGATCGAGATAACGTAGATTTTTTTATTATGAGAATTGTCCTGAAAGAAGGCATGCTAAGTAACTGGAATAAGTTAAAAATGAGTGACTAATTTGAAGAAGTTCGTTTAAAAATTTGTTTATTTTTCATAAAATTATAAAAGTTTCGAGAGAACTTAACGAAGTCAATTTACATTATTGCGGTGCTAATTTTTTGCGAATTTTCATGCATATTTCTCTCAAATTTGTTCGAATCCACAAAAAAGTAAAATCGTTTTAAAAAATGTTTTTTTTATAGATTCTGAAAAGTCCCATGAAGTTAACACGTATTTTCCGTAATAAAGGAGAAGTTTTTGTAAATTTTATTAGGAATCTCTTTGAATTTAGCTATAGAAAGCAAATGAATTAATTATTATAATTATAATTAATTAATTAATGTCTAAATACCATCCCCATAAGTCGGTTTGATGGGATCCCGAAATAACATCATAAGTGAAAAATTGTGTTTTGCTAGTTTTTGGCGCTAATTATTATTTTTTTGCAGTTTTTTAAATACAAATAGTTGCTAATGTATACAATACTACTTCCTATTGATAATTAGATGTTTACATAAATTATATAAACAATTTATTATTGTTTTTAGCAATTTCCTTTTGGAATAGAGTTAGAAAGCGCGTTTTTCCGAATATTGCAACTTATTTTCAACTTTTCAGTTATATTAAGGCAATTCTCAATTAAATTTAATACAACTAATTGCTTAGACAATGTATTATTATCATTTTTAATAATATTTAATTTAAATAATGGTAGAAAGTGGCGGCTTTTTCTGAAATTTTCCACTTATTGCAGACTTTACACTTAGAGTGATGTAATAATTAATTCTAGCTAATAAATATAATTTTTTAGCACTTTATTATTATTCTTACTGAGATTCTCTTTGAATAAGCTACAAAAATGCAGTTTCTTCTGAAATATTCAACCTTTTTTGAACTTTCTACTTGGAGCGAGGTAAAAAGAAAAACTAATGCAATTTAACAAACGTAATTGCTTGAACCAATTATTATTTTTTATAATTATCTTCGCCGATATTATTTATTATTTTAGTAATAATTAATTATAGTCAACCCACATAATTATTTAAACAATTCATTATTATTTTTAATAATATTCTCTCTGAATAAACTGAAAAGTTCCGGTTTCTTATGAAATTTTCAACTTCATGGCAACTTTTTATATAGAGCGAGGTAAAAATTAATAAAAATTAAGAAGAATAATTGTTTAAACAAATTTTTTATTGTTCATAACCTCCTTGTATTAGATAACTGCTAGAAAGCTGTATTTTTTAAATTAATTTGTTTGGCTTTGTTCTACTTTTCAATTAGAGTGAGGTAATACATAATTAAAGTTAACCAAAATAATTGTTTAAACAATATATTATTTTTTATAATATTCTCATTGAATAATGTTAGAAATTGACGTTTTTTTTAATGCAAATTTTTGTCCAATTTTCACTTAGAGCGATGTAAAAACTTATGCAATTTACTAAAGTAATTATTGAAACAAATTATTATTGTTTATAATTATCTTCTTCTATAGTAATGCTTGATAGTTGCGGCTTCTTCGGAAATTTTTCACTTTTTGTCAACTTTACAATTAGAGTAAGGTAATAATTAATTCTAATTAACAAATATTATTGTTGAAACAACTTATTATTATTTTTAATAATATTCTCTTTGAATGAGCTTCAAAATAGCGTTTTTTCTGAAATATTCTAATCTGTGTGAACTTTTGACTTCGAGCGAGGTAAACGCTAATGAAATTTCACAAACATAATTTTTAAAATAAATAATTATTTATAACTATCTTATCTTAGTTAATTGCCAGGAAGTTTCGGTTTTTTTCTGCAATTTTTAAATTTGTTTTACAATTATGATTAAAGTAAGTAAGATTAAAGTAAGTAAAATTAATGTAAATTTTCCTAGAAGAACTCACTTAGAACCTTTTAGTTCACATAAACATTAATATTTTTTAATATTTTTTGTTTTTAAAAAAAAAAAGATGAAAAGTGCAGAAAACCCTGATACTTTATAGCATGTTCTAAGAGAAGATAGTTGTAAATAATTAAATAAATTGTTTCAAAAATTATGATTGTTAACTACTATTAAAAATGTGTTTTTAATTTTTTTAAATTTTTGGAAAAAGTGCAACTATGTAGCATTAAAATAGGAGCAAATAGTTATAAAACATAATAATTAGTTCGAAAAATTATTTTTGGTAAATATAAATAATTATTACCACATAAGTGTGATAATAATTAAATGTTTTGTTTAAAATTAATATTTTCCGTAGAAAGTCCAACTATTTGGTTAAAAAGTAACTTAGCCAACACTGATCGTGACCTTAATTTCTTGAACTTTAAGTCACCTGATTCTCACTTGCTTTCTATGTAAATTAATAAGAATTAAACAATTAAAAGTCAAGTGACTTCTAAAATTCAAGATAGAAACTTGTGATTCCCTCGTCACGATATCTTGTTATTTTTATATTTCAATTTTTTTTTTAAACATATGAAACGAATACGTTTTCTCCTTTGCAATAATGCGTTTAATAAACGAGCCGCCCCCGTTTGCTTCACAGTCAGTGTCATAAATCCGCGTCTTTTCTTATCTCACGTTTCTCTTTGTTATGTTTTTTTAATGTTGGACGATAAATTAATTTCATTCTCTGTTCTCCTTCTCCCTTGTCACTTTTCTCTTTTCTACGAACTCTTGCATATCGTGCTGCGTTTTAAGGCCCTTTTAAACTCTAGAGAAATTTTGGATATAAGCTGATATGGTGGTTGAAAAATGCGTTTAGATTATTTTTTATTATATATTTCAACCTTTGTAAATGAGCCTATAATTTGTCATCTGCCAAAAAGTTAAGTAGACCTTCTTTTGGTATTTTATTTTTATATTTTAAGAGTAGCAGTACAGAACAAGATAACAAGCAGTCTAGATCTGAATCAGTCAAAAGTGGCTAATTAGAAAAAAAAATTTGACTAAATCAAATTATACGGATTCGACGAGTTACAAATCAGTCAAAAGTAACTTTTCATATCAGTTGGTTTTACGCACTGATTGAATCAGTCGTTACAAATGAACCATTCTCTTCAAATTTAAAACTAAAAGGGGTCAATATCAACCAAATGTGGTTAAGTTGAATTTTTAATGAATAATATTATATTTAAAAAAAATCAAATTGCTAAAAAGAGCTAAAAAGATTATAATTTTATTTATTTAACGAAAAAAAACAACAAGTATTTGAACCATATAGTAAAACTTTCAACTAAAGAGATGAAGTTTCATCAGAAATAATACATGTTTGATCAAGAAAATTTTCAATGAAAGAAAAAAAGAATTTTGCAAAAAGAAGATTAATTTTCAACTAAGAAAGACGAATTTTTAAACGAGATTTTTTTTATATCAATTAAGATACCTTTTTAAAAAAATACATGATATTTCAACTAAATAGTTACATTTTTAACTACAAAAGAATCAATTTTCAAGTAAAAATTTGACACTTAAACTGCCAACTAAAAAAATTAAATAAAGAACCAACTAATTTTGAACAAAATAGGTAAATTGTCTACTAAAGAGATGAATTTTGATTTGAAATGATGCCCAACAAAAAAAATTCTAATAAAGTAGTTCAAGTTTCAATCATATAGTAAAATATTTAATAAAAAAGTTTGATGCTCAGCATAAAAATGTAATAGCTAATATTTGCAATAAAAAGATTTTAATTTCAAAAAATAGTATTTGATAATTCAATCAAGAAAGATTTTAATTTTAAATTAAAAATAGTTAAATTGCATCAAAGAAGATGATTTATTTGTATGTTCTTAAAGATCTTTTTTTGCCAGTGAAGACATGTTTTTAACAAAATACATGCAATATCAACCAAATACTTTAAATGTCAACTAAGAAGGCTAATTTTATAAAAATTTAATTTTTAAACAAAAAAATTTGATTTTTCAATCAAAAACTATTTTTAATTTAAATTTAAAAAACAGTGGAATTTAAAGAAATAATTAACTTTGTATCTAAAAAAGCTTATTTGATTATTTAAACATTTTTTCTATGCTTCAGTTATATTTCAAATCAGTCAAAAGTGATTTTTCAAATCAGTGATCTTAAATGATAAAAACTGTTACATTTTCAATTGAAAAAGTTTAATTGAAACCAAAATATAACCAAAATATACCAAAAATAGTTGAATTTTCAATTAATAAAATAAATTTTCAAAAATAACTGGTTTTCAACAGAATATTTTAATTTTCAATTAAAGAGATGAATTTTCAACTAAAATGATAAAATTCCAAGGATAAAAATGAATTTTTAACAACAAAAAAACTGATTTTCAATAAAATATTTAAACTTTCAAACAAACAGATGAATTTTTAACTAAAATGATGAGTCACTAGTCAAGAAAATGAAGTTGTAACTAAACTGTTTAACCCTAAAATAAGTAATTGAATATTCAACAATACAATTTATTTTCGGCCAAGAAGATTAATTTTATACAAAAAACACGAATTTTAATAAAAATACGTGAATTTTCAAAAAAAAAACCCTAATTTCAAAAACCAGTTAAATTTTTTCAAAAACGGATGAATTTACAACTCAAATGATAACTCTTTAATTAACAGAATAATTTTTTATGAAAGTAGTTCAACTAAGTAGCGCAATTTTTCAGCTAAAAAGATCAATTTTCAACCAAGAATGGATTATTTAAGTTTTTAATTACAAGAATTAATATAAAATATTAACATAATTAATAATATAATTATTATTAATTAAATAATAATTAATTGAGTATTCAGGGATAGATATGAATTTTCAACTAAGAAGATTTATTTTCTACCAATAAAGACGAATTTTCAACAAAATGCGTCAATCAAGTAGTTAAATTTTGAAAGGAAGCTTTAACCAAAGAAATTCATTTTTATTACATTTCTTCTAATTTCCACCACGGAGTTGTATTTTGAACTAATAAAAATAATGTTATAGCAAAAGTAATTAAACTTTGACAAAAAAGGAAATTTTTTACTGAAATAATAAATCTTCAACAACAAATATGTATTTTCAACAAAGCTGTTCAACTTTCAAACCAGGAGTGGAATTTTCATTCAAAAACGATAAATTTTCGACACAAAATATAATGGTTGATAATTAAACCAAAACATATTTGAATTGTAAATAAAAAACCGTTGAATTAAACCAAAAAGTTGAATTTTTAACTAAAAAATATCAAATTAAAAAAAATGGAATAGTTCCATTTGTAATTAAAAAAATTAATTGTCAACAAAAGAAAGCGAATTAGGAACAAAAGATTTAAATTTTGACAAAAAAGATGAATTTTCAACTGAAATGATTAATCTTCAACAACCAAAAATGTATTTTTAACAAAGCAGTTCAAATTTAAAACCAGGAGTGGAATTTTCAATCCAAAAGGAAAAATTTTCGAAACAAATTATAATGGTTTATAATTAAACCAAAAAAATTTGAATATTAAATAAAAAACCGTTGTATGAAACCAAAAAGATGAATTTTTAACTAAAAAATATCAGATTTAAAAAATAAAAATGCAATAGTTCCATTTGTAATTAAAAAAATTAATTGTCAACAAAAAAAGCGAATTAGGAACAAAAGATTTAAATTTTGACAAAAAAGATGAATTTTCAACTGAAATGATGAATCTTCAATCACCAAAAATGTATATTTAACAAAGCAGTTCAACTTTCAAACAAAGAGTTGAATTGTTATTAAAAAACTATAAATTCTCGACACAAAATGTAATAGTTGATATTTCAACAAAAAAAAATGTTGGTTTTTAATCAAAAACGGTTGTATTAAACCAAAAATATAAATTTTTAACTAAGATGATTACTTTTATTCCATTAAATACGAACTAGTCAAATCAGTAATGCCCGCTGATCGAATCAGTAATCCTGGATGATCTAAACTCTAACTTTATTCGATTAAATTAATTATTTCGAATGATAAGGTCCATAAATTTCAATGTGTTAATCAGTAATTTATGGTTAATTTTAATCACGAAATAAAATATAAATAAAGATCAGTAGTAATTTCACGTGACTATTTGATTCATTGGACTCATTATTTGACTAAATCCGACTTTGATTGATCGAAATTTAATGTGTACTAATTATTGAGATCATGAGAAAGTAACAAAAAATATTGAAAAGTCTAGAAAAAACTGGTTAGGCCCCTATCAGAATATCTAGTCTAGAAACTGTAAATGCTCAGAAAAAATTACATTTTCTGTCATTGTAAAAAGTTGTAAAGTAGTCTAAAACGAAAAAAAAACGAAATATTACAAGAAAAAAATTTTAATCAATTAAAACTCTCGTCAGGGCCTGATCAGAAGTTTTATCTAGTATCTGACTAAAACCGCGTTACAGAACTAGTCAGGCCCTCTCTATTTTGTCCGACTAGTGCCCGATTAGAAATAGGGAAATCTTTCCAGGGCCCTACTAAAGCCCTGATCGGAATTTCTACATGGGTCGAATGAATAAATAGAAATAGTTGAAGAAATATTTCAGTCTAGTGCCGGAAGTATCGAAGTATCGTATATGAGTTACGAAACAACGATTTTCGTTCGACATGAGCGATTTCCTGTCGAGGAAATCCCTTGAACTTTTTCAATATCCCCCGGGAAAATGGCACATTCTTATCCGAGTTACGCCCCCACGACGCGAAGCGACGGGACGCGACGCAGTATAAGAAAAATGCATTTTCCATCAGGAAGTTCGATCCGAGCGAAGAGGGCCTTTGGCGCGTTTCCGTTTCCCAATGGAGACGGTAACTGGAGGTAAGTTACAACCGCCCGTGAGAAACGATCCTAAAGGTGTCTCTGAGTTTTCCTACTATTCAGAGACTCCGTTCGCAGGGTGTCTATAATGCTATAACTGACGAATATCATACATAATTCATTGCACGCATGAGCATATAAGTAATAGCAAAATAAACATAAGTAGAGGAGATAAAAGCCAAATGGAATTAAATCTGATGGATACGCGGCCGACTTTGAAAAAGATCATTTCCTGGTTGTGTGAATAACTCCAGTACGAATCAGCTGCAGGAAAATATTTCAAATAGCACATTCTACTTTCTTCGCTCCTCCTAAAGACCTTTTATATACAATCTTTTATATTCATCTTCTACATGTTTTATTCAAAAATTATTTATTATTATATTTAGCTAAAAATAGTGCGCAAAAAAGAGTGCTCTTATTATATGTTTCTTATTTTGATAAAAACTCCTGTAAAAAAACAAGAATACAACGACCAAATTTGCACCACAACAATCAAACAAAAAATGCGGCAATTGTAATCTGAAAAAAATCGCTGTTGAAAACAAACATTTCATACAAAAATAAAAAAGAGGAAAGAACAATGAGTAGGTAACCATCCACATCCCCTTCCTTCCTTTCCTCTTTTTTATTTTTGTATGAAATTTTTTTTTTAACAGGGATTTTTTTCAGATTACAATTAAAGCATTTTTTTTGTGGCCCAAATTTGGTCGTTGGATTCTTGTTTTTTTTACAGGAGTTTTTATCAATTTGATGATTGGGCGTTAAATGGGATTTTTAATTTAAATTTTAATCTAATTTAAATTTCTTAAATTTTTCTTAGTTTGATTGCCTCATTATATACACTACTAAAAATCACTGCTGATTTTGAAATGTGATTAATCGTTAAAAAAAATCTTTTGAAGACAATATAACTATACGAGAATTAAAAAAAATATAAAAAATTTTTGAATTTCGTATCTCTACTGTGTCTAGTTTTACTTGTATCTTAACTTCAATTCGTGCTATAATGTAGAAAAATTATTTAAAAAAATACTGAAATTAATAGGACGTAATCATTAAAATATGATTTTCAATTTAGGTTAATAAAATTTTAAAAACCTTTCCGGGTTCCCAAGACATGAAAAAAAATGTCCAAACGTGTATGCGTTGAGTATGATCCCGAGCAGAAATATAAATGTGGACCCGTTAGGGAAAACTTGTCAGGGCCTCTCCAGTTTTTCTATGTTATGCCCTACTTTTTAAAAATATAATAACAATAAACAAAAATTACTTTCATAAAGGAAAACTGATTTTATTTAGTATTGTGTAACTGGAAATAAAGATTAGATCAGAAGTGTTCATTTTTGTCTCCTATGTTTGTTTTTTTCCGTGTAATAATTAGGTTTTATTATATCAAGAAAGAGAAAAAAATTATTCACAATATTCGAAAAAGCAGGATCATTTACTAACTTTTTTTTTTAATACTTAACGATATAATGAAAACATTAGTATCATCGATACACATAAAGCCTTTTCAAACAAATTTTTTATATTATTCATAACTGGGAATCATTTTATTATTTTGAATTCGAAACGATAATGCGTTGACAGATATTTATATTTTAATGCCTTACTTGATCCCCGCATAATTATTTAACTTAGTTTTGGAAATCAGGAAAACTGGAGTGGGCCTTGTCGGTGCCACTTTTTAAATGAGACAAAATAAGGAAATTTTTGCACGGTCGATTGAAAAATTTCTTGGAATGTTTTTTAAAACTTTTCACGTGGTGTGTTTTCGCCAAAAGGTCAAAAATATCTCTATTATTTTTTGTACCGCTCGCGTCAGCCACATATGTAGTATTGTATGCTTAAATTTTAAGTATTTTACAGTATAATTAATAATAATAAATTAAAATAAATACATACTTTTTTTACCATTTCATACCATTTTAATTTAATTTAAATTGTAATCGACTTTCAGTAACATGTAACTTTCATTTTAATATATGAGATTTTATCCCATTAGTAATTAGAAGCTAAGAAAAAAATTAATAAATTAACTTGGGATTTTTTACCGTGATAAGATTTTTAAATCGTCAAAATTACAGAATTTTAAAACTTACAAAATTCTAAAATCTTCAGTATTAAAGATTTGCAAGCCCGATAATATCTGAATAAATAAATTCTAAGATTTATATTTAAAATGTATGTGTTTTGGAAGAGTTTGATTGAATTTTTTAATTCTGAAGATTTACCTTGGAAAATTCTTTAAAACTTACAATTTTCAATTTAAATTTTCCAGATTTTGAAAATAAAGTCAAGTTTTCAATTACAGAATAACGAGCAGAATTATCAACGATGTAACTTAAAATTGGCATAATTTTTAATTTAAAATAATCAAAATTAGAATTTATGCGATATTAACGATTTACAATTTGTAAGGTTTAAAATTTTAAAGAGTTACAATTGAAAAATGTCAATTTTTAAAGATGTTGGCCTGTATATGTCAGAAATATCAGGACCTGCAAATTGTAGTTTGATTTTAATGAAACTTTTGAAAATTACAGTGTTATAAAAAACGAGAAATTTAGTGACCGAAGGATTTTTGAATATTCAAAAAATTTTGTTAGTCACGCCATGTTGAATTTTGCCATGAAAATTCATACACAATTTGCAATTTAAAATTTCCAGATTTTGGAAATAAAGTCAAGTTTTTAATTACAGAATAACAGCAGAATCATCAACGATGTAACTTAAAATTTGCATAATTTTTAATTTAAAATCGTCAAAATTAGAATCTTTGCCATTTTAACGATTTAACATTTATAAGGTTTACAATTTTAAAGAGTTACAATTGAAAAATGTCAAATTTTTAAGATGTTGGCCAGGATATGTCAGTAATATCAGTACCTGAAAATTGTAGTTTGATTTTAATTTAACTTTTGGAAATTACAGAGTTATACGAAACGAGATATTTTTTGTAAGAAAATTAATTTGGTTTCTTAAAAATTATTCTTTTTGTGTCAGAATTCAACTATTTAGTTAAAAATTTGTCTTCTTTGGTTAGATTTAACTGTTTGAAAATTAATTGTTTTGTCATTAAAATTTAATTTTTTATACGAAAAGTTTGACGATTACATTTTTTATTTTAAAAAACCTTTTTGTAGTTGAAAATTTAATTACTTTGTTTAAGATTCACCTCTACTGTTTTGAAAATTCACCTATTTGATTGACGGTTCAGCTATTTTCTTGAAAATTCTTTTTTTTCGTTTAATTCGACTATTTATAATTTTGTTTTGGTGGAAAAGTAATTTTTCATTATTAAAAATATACTTTTTTGTTAAAAATTCTACTATCTTATTCTGCTATATATGTTGCTAAAAATTTGACCATTTGTTTGAAAAAGCATCTTTCTAGATTGAAAATTCAACTATTTTGTTGAAAATGTAATATATTTTAACTTGAATTCTCAGGATACTTAAATTGTTTCATATTGAATCCAATATGGTATTTGCGTTAATTTTATTTTAAAGAATTTAGTCCCCTATTTTCGAGGGAAATCATCCTATTCTGTCAGTTTTCAAAGAATTTTGTTTAATCTAACATGATGATAATTTGATATACAAATCTAATTTAAAATTCCATTTGTCGGATTATAATACAACTTTTAAACTTCAGCATATTTTTAACAGAGAATCGATTCTATAGAGTGAAAAGTGAGAAGCGAAAAAAAAAGAAATAAGACAGCGGTTTATTCTGGGTGTGGTAGACACGCCAGAGAGGTCGAGGTGTGAAATTAGCAACGTCTTAATTGTTAATCCACACGATGAATTCCACGCTAACATACTGGCTTTCCTTTAAGTCAAAAATTAACGATAGTATTTAATTATCCGACAATTAAACTTGCGAGAAACAATTAGCAAACTGCCTGCGCTTAATACAAGTGACTATAAGTAAATTCGGTCTCTCTTTATGGAGAGAAAACTCTATCTAAAAATGGGCATCTTGTGAAACTTTGACGTTTCGATTTGATTCCTATAAATAAATGAAATAATTATTACACTGAAGTTTGATTTAAATATTTTCTCAATTCTCAAGATTGAACGCGTTCAAATTTACATTTTTAATTAACAAACATACGCTTCTATAAAAAGAGGAGTCTGATAAAGTATCTGTTTACTTTCACCTTATCAGAACGAGGCGAATAAAATTGAGAAAAGTTTTAAGTCCATCATAAAAAAACGAGTGCTTGACGATTTAAAATTGGATCTGATAATGGAATTTAGGAATAAAAATTAAATTCCTCTAAACTCTCAATTTTTTCCAAAGTGATCCTATCTAAAAAAAGATCTGGCTTGACCGTAAAATAACGGTAATTTATTAAAAAAAAAAGTAAATCTTAAGTTTTCATTATTTAAAAACTTTGGTAAACTTAAAAAAGTGATTTGTACTTTATTTACAGTCGCCGATTTTTCAGATTATCTCAGTTTTCTCTAATTATATCATAAATTATTATCTCAATCTGTTTGATTGAAAATTCAACTATCCCAGTTGCGAATAATTCATCATTTAAGTTTTTGAATGTCCATTTTTGGTTGAAAATGGATCTTGTTCAAAATCCAAAAATTTAGATGAAAATTGGTCTTTTTTATTTGAAAGTTCGCCTATTTCGTTAAAAATCCACATATTTGGTAAAAAATTATCTTTAATCATTGGTATTTTCAAACGAAGGTCATTAAATTTAAATCCAAAAATTTATTTTCATTGCAATAATTTGTAGGGAGATTCGAAATTTTTTAACAATTTTAAGCTACGTTGTTTTACATCGAAAATTGATATTTTTAGACAAAAACGATTATAATTTTAGCAATATTTAGAATCTTCTAAAATTTTGAATTTTTTTAGTGTTTTTGTCGGAAATTAGTATTTTTAGTGAATAATTAATTGATTTTAATAATAATAATTTATTCAGTATTTTACAAGTTATACAATATACATATACATGTGGTAGAAAATCTTTTTTTTTTCTAAAAAATTATCTTTCTCTTTGCAATATATTTTTATTTATCACAAATTTGGTCGTACGATTCTTGTTTTTTTTTTATTTCCAAGAAATTCGTGGTTAAAAATCATTGTTATTTTTAAACAAAGGTCATTAAATTTAAATCCAAAAATTTATTTTGATTACAATAATTTATAGGAAGATTCGTAATTTTTTAACAATTTTAAGCTATTTTGTTTTGCATCGAAAATTGTTATTTTAAAACAAAAATGATAATAATTTGAACAATATTTAAAATCTTCTAGCTATTTTATATTTTTTTAGTGTTTTCGTTGTAAATTAGTATTTTTAGTGCAGAATTAATTGATTTTAATATTAATAAATTATTCAGTATTTTACAAATTATACATGTACTGATTAAAATTAACTTACATATAATTTAAGACTAACCTATAAAAAAGTATACTGTTGCTGTTAAAATTACAGTGCTTTGGGACTATTTCACAAAATTAAGCAAAAATATTTTAAACAATTTTAGGTTATGTTGCGTTTTTTTTGTAGGTTACGTTGTTTCATGTTGAAAATTCGTATTTTCACACAAAAATCATTATCATTTGAAAAAAATGTAGAATCTTCGAACATTTTTGGATTAGGTTAGTGTTTTTCATCAAAAACTGATCATTTAAATTTCAATCATCTCGAAGGAGATTCTCAACTTTTAACCATTTTAGGTTATGTTGCAGTAATCTAGGTTACCTTGTTTTAAATAAAAAAATTGTATTTTCAAACAAAAATCATTATAATTTGAAAAAAATTGAGATCCTTTGAATATTTTTGGATTAGGTTAGCATTTTTCTTTAAAAATTCGTATTTTTAGTTTAAAACATTTTAAAGAAGATTCACAACTTTTCAACGCTTTTAGGTTATGTTGGGATTTTTTCGTTTAAGTTGTTTTGTATCAAAAATTGGTATTTTCAAAACAAAATCTTTTTAATTTCGAAGAGATTTAGAATCTTTTAACATTTTTTCAAAAGTATACTGTTGCTGTTAACTTTACAATGGTTTGGGACTATTTTACAAAATTAAGCAAAAATAGTGAATTTTATCTACTCTTTCAACATAGTTCTGTCCGAACTTTTAGATATATTTAGTAATTTATGTTCATTGGGTAGACTATTAAACGATTTGATAGCTTTTGTGTAACTGTTTTTGTAATTTACAAGTCTTAAACAATTTTAGGTTATGTTCGTTTTTTTGTAGGTTACGTTGTTTTATATTAAAAATTCGTATTTCAACACAAAAATCATTATAATTTGAAAAAATGTAGAATCTTCGAACATTTTTGGATTAGTTTAGTGTTTTTCATCAAAAACTGATATTTTAAATTTCGAGATTCTCAACTTTTAACCATTTCAGATTATATTGCAATTTTCTATGTTACGTTGTTTATATCAAAAATTTGTATTTACGCACAAAAATCCTTATAATTGGAAAAATGGAGAATCTTTGAACATTTTTGGATCATTTTAGCATTTTTAGTTGAAAATTCGTATTATATATGTGTGTGTAATTAAAATATTTGTCATAAGGACAAGCGCAGGATTTAGTCGGGATCGGGTGCTAATCGGAACACTTGCACCCGATCCCAGCGAAATCGCGGTAAAATTTCAGCCATAGCCACGTCTCACTACCATGAGATAGGTGGTTACAGTCTGTGACGGAATCAATACGGCGATCCGGCAAAAGTCTCGTGC
>JAAAKG020001590.1:0-21794 GCA_010014905.2 Druon quercuslanigerum
CTTGCTCAATTTTTAGAAATTTTGAAAATAAACAATAAATAATTATTAAAATAATGACATAATGTTTTTAGAAAAATTAAAAAAAATTAAAATAATTAAAATAATTAAATAATTAAATAAATTGAAAATTTTTAAAATACGATTATTCTGTACACTTTTTGGGAATAAATAATTGTTCAATAATTTACATTTATTTAGACGATTAAAAATTATTGACGATGGTGTCTGTCTGTCTGTAGTCTGTAATCTGTATACTTTAGGCACGATAACTTTCGAAAGATTGAACAGATTAGATTCTGCTTTGGCACACTTTTCTGAAAAGAAAGAATAAGTTCGTAAACCAGCTATTTTGGATGAAAATTCAAAAAGTGAGCACATTTTCAAAATATTTGCGACTATTTTTTTACAAGATTAAAAAATTCTAAATACGGCTATTTATAGTACTCGCGAACTCGAACAATTTATCCAAATGACTTTTTTCGATAAATTAAAAATTATCAGAGTTATATCATTTTCAAAATCCAAAAAAACAAACCAAAATGAACATTTTAAGCCAAACAAAGCATGATACGAAAAAATGTCAAGAGAAGAAAAACGTTTATTTTTCAAAGTCCGACAAGATTGTCATATTTTTTTTTTAATTTTGCAAAATACGAAAAAAAGAGAATTAACTAAAATCGCGCGCCCTGAAATGATCTGCAAATTTGTCACTAATCACTTTTTGATAGGATGCATACTTTTTTTTAGTCGTAAAAGCATGAGGCACGTGATGAGAATTTGTTCGTTAAAGCCAAAGGAGCTTTAACTAAAGAGAATTCACAATCACCGAATAAAAGTTGCCGATGCTTAGACCTTTAATTTTAAAGGGCTTGCGCACAAATGTGGGGTAAATAGAAAGACGGCGGGCAGATTTTTTTTAGAGTTGGTCTCTTCTGACATGTATATATCATTTCCTACTTAAGTTTATACAATAAAAATTGCTTTAATATAATTTTTTTTTCTTTTAGCCCGTTACATTGAAAGATGTGGAGCAATACCCTCTGCAGTTCAATTACCACAATGGGCATATTGATACTGAGCTTTGTGCTGAGCCAAGCGATTCTCAAGCTTCTCTCAACATCAAAAGGGCAGTCATCTCCTTATTTCAATCAGCTGTCATCCAAGAGTACGGTTCTACAACCCATCATGAGGTTTGTTATTATTTAAATTAAATCAATCAAAACTTGTTAAGACTGGAACAAATTATTCGACTTTTTAATCTAATACAAAAGTAATAAATCCGGTTTGAATTATATCAATACTCTGCCTTTGAGTTTTCCTGTGGAATTAATAAGAGATTTTTTATGAAAAAAGCTCAGTTTCGGAAATATTAAAAAAAACAAACTATTATTACATTTTTGTAAATTAAAGTTTAGAAAGTAAACAAAAATTCTTGGTGATAATACAAATTGAGGACCAGGTACATGTTCCTTATTGCTTTTTATTTAGTTGTCCCAATATTCAGCTGGATTTTTAAAACAATAATTATTTGTTTAAACCATTATTTTCAGTACGTAATGGATAGTTACATTTTTGTGATGAAAGAATATTATACAATTAGAAATTTTTCTTCTTCAAGAAGATTGGGGGCTGAAAGTAAAAATTTATTGATTGGAGATTATTTCTAGAAAAGTTCCTTAAGGGGGACTAACAATAACGGGTAGTTGATTTTTCCATTTTTCCAAAAACTAAGCCCTCTGGTTTAGTATATTATTAATAATTATTTTTAATCCACGTTGAATTACTCTGCATTCTTTAGAGTTCATTAAATTCTTTGTATTCTTTTGAACTCTTTTGAAATCTTCTGAATTAATTAAAATTCTCTGAAATTCTTTGAATTCTCTGAATTCCTTAATTTCTCTGAATTCTTTGATTTCTCTAAATTCTTTAAATTCCTAGAAGACTTTGTATTCTGTGAATTCCTGGAATTTTGCGAATTCCATGAATTCTTCAAATTCCATGAATTCTGTGAATTCCATGAATTTCTTGCAATCTGTTAATTTCTTGAATTCTCAGAATTCTCGGAATTCCTTTGAATTACCTGAATTCCTTTATAATCCGTAAATGCCTGTGAATCTCCTTAATTCCTTTGAATTCTTCGAAACCTTTGAATTCTTCGAATTCCTTTGAAGTCTTCGAATTCCTTTGAATTCTTCTAACTCCATTGAATTCTTTGTATTCTTTTGAACTCTTTTGAATTTTTCTACTTCCTTGAAATCTTCTGAATTTATTGATTTCCTTTTTCTCTGAATTCCCTGAATTTCTTGAATTTGGCGAATTCCATGCATTATGCAAATTCCATGAATTCTGCAAATTCCATGGATTCTGTGAATTCCATGAGTTTCTTGAATTCTCTGAATTTCTTACAATCTGTTAATTTCTTGAATTCTCAGGTTTCTCGAAATTCCTTTGAATTACCTAAATTCCTTTAAACTCCCTGAATGCCTTTGAATCTACTGAATTCCTTTAAATTCTTCGAAATTATTTGAATTCTTCGAATTCCATTGCATTCTTTGTATTCTTTTGAACTCTTTTGAATTCTTTTAACTTCCTTGAAATCTTCTGAATTCCTTGATTTCTCTGAATTCCTTAAACTCTCTGAAATTCTTTCAATTCTCTGAATTCCTTAATTTCTCTGAATTCGTTAAATTCTCTGAATTCCTTGATTTTTATGAATTCCCTGAATTCCTTTATTATCTAAATCCATTGCATTCTGTAAATTCCTAGAAGTCTATGAATTCTGAGAATTCCTTGAATTTTGCGAATTCCATGCATTCTGCAAATTCCATAAATTCTGCGAATTCCATGAATTTCTTGAATTCTCTTGAGTTTCTTGAATTCTCTGAATTTCTTGCAACCTGTTAATTTTTTGAATTCTCAGGATTCTCGGAATTCCTTTGAATTATCTCAATTCTTTTAAACTCCCTTAATATCTTTAAATCTTCTGAATTCCTCTGAATTCATCGAATCCCTTTAAATTCTTCGAATTCCTTTGATTTCTTCGAATTCCTTTGAATTTTTCGAATTCCACTGAATTCGTTGTATTCTTTTGAACTCTTTTGAATTTTTTTAACTTCCTTGAACTATTCTGAATTCCTTAAATTCTCTGAAATTCTTTGATTCTCTGAATTCCCTGAATTCCTTTATTCTATAAATTCTTTGAATTCTGTAAATTCCTAGAAGTCTTTGAATTCAGTGAATTCTTTGAATTTTGCGAATTCCCTGAATTCTTTTATTCTCTATATTCCTTGAATTCTGTAAATTCCTAGAAGTCCATGAATTTCATGAATTCCATGAATTCCATAAATTCCATGAATTCTGTGAATTTCCTGAATTTCTTGAATTCTCTGAATTTATGGCAATTTGTTAATTTCTCGAATTCTCAGGATTTTTTGAATTCCATTGAATTTTTTGTCTTTTTGAATTCTTTTCAATCTCTTTTTAACTTCCTTGAAATCTTCTGAATTCCTTGATTTCTCTGAATTCCTTAAATTCTCTGAAATTCTTTGAATTCACTGAATTCCTTAATTTCTCTGAATGCCTTGATTTGTCTGAAATCCCTGAATTCCTTTATTCTCTAAATTCTTTCAGTTTTTTAAATTCCTAGAAGTGTTTGAACTCTGCGAATTCCTTGAATTTTGCAAATTCCATGCATTCTGCAAATTTTCCTCTCATAAAAAGAAAAGTCTGACAATAATTTTTTTTGTTTATCTAGGCTGATGTTTTTGGTGGATGCACGACAGACTTTAGTTTCCTAAAGGACGATGACTCCGTGGTCGTTCACAAATACAGGAATCTGAATGAATGTGCTCATCGTGAAACTATTAGGCAGGGTCTAATTTCGACTACTTTCGATCCAAGATCTACCATTCAGTCTACCCCCTTGCTTTCAGCCCAACAAAAAGTTGAACAACGCTTCAAAAGCGGAGTTCTCAACAAAGCTGTTTCTACGGAAACCTACAAATTCAGACCCTTTACGAACGGAGACGCTGGTGCCAAAACAATTGTTGAAACTACTCTTACTCTTAAAGGTCAAAAAGCTAACGGTGGCGACAGTGCTCCAGTCTCTGTGTCAAAATCTCTATTCTTTGAAGCTCCTCATCCAGTTGCTCAATCTTCTGTAGATTCTATTGTAAAGGCCCTTAATGCTGTAAAAGAACAGTGTCCCGAAGCTGTAAAGCCAGAAGCTGCTCAACGTTTCGCAGAATTTGTCAAATTACTTGGTGTTAGTAGTAAAAAAGATATCCTTGATGTCTATAAAAGTGTAAATAGCGCGGAGAAAGCGAAAGAGAAGAAAATATTTTTGGATGCTCTATTTCGTGCTGGAACTGGTGAAGCAGCTGAAGTTTCAGTAGAATTGATCACGTCAGGTGAAGTAAGTGGGATTCAGGCTCTTGTATATTACGCCAGTTTAGTGTTTGTTCGACATGTCAATCTTCCTGCCGTGACTTCAGTAACTGCACTATTGGATCAACCCGATCTACCAAGGATCGGATACTTAGGTATCGGACAGATAATTGGAAAATTTTGTCAAGAACACTCATGTGAGAATGTACCTGAAGTACAAGCAGCTCTCGCTAAAATTGTCAGCAAAATTGGCAACGGAAAAACGACTACAAGGGAACAAGAGAATAAAGTGACGGCTGCTCTAAAGGCACTCGGCAATGCAAGATATTTGGATGAAGCAACCCTTCAGAAAGTAGTTGGAATTGCAGCTGACAAGAGCGTACGAAATAGAGTTCGAGTAGCCGCCATCGAAGTTTTACCTGTCAAGTGTTCTATGGCATGGAAAGATATCCTATTGAAGACACTTGGTGATCTCGAAGAAGACTCTGAAGTAAGAATTAAATCTTACTTGTCGCTCGTTGAATGCCCTTGCCCACATGTGGCCAATGCTCTAAAAGAAGTTTTGGATAAGGAGAAAATAAATCAAGTTGGATCCTTTATAACGTCTCATTTACGCAATTTACGCGCATCTGCTGATCCCAACAAGCGCGAAGCTCAGAGACAGTTGGGCTTGATTAAATCTCGCACCAAGTTCCCTGAAGATTTCCGCAAGTTCTCTTTTAACAATGAGTTGTCTTATAGCATTGATGCATTTGGAGTTGGCTCGACAGTAGAAACCAACGTGATTTATAGTCAAAACAGCTTTATTCCCCGTTCAGCTTGTTTAAATCTAACAACTGAGATTTTCGGCCGGTCATTCAACTTCTTAGAACTTGATGGTCGTGTGGAGAATCTGGACAGAATAATTGAACGATTTTTTGGACCTAAGGGTTATTTGAGAAAAGGAGACCCTGATGATGTAGCGCAGGAAAGTTTTGGTTACTTGAAAACCCTTGCGCAACAAGTTAAGGACCGCTTTGAAAAAAGTGCACGTGGAAAACGAGAAGTAAAACCAGCGGAACTCGAAAAATTCGCAAAAAATGTGCATCTGCGTGGAAATGAGGTAGATCATGAGCTAGACCTGGATTTGTCTGTCAAATTGTTTGGCGTTGAATTGGCCTATTTGAGTATCGAGGGAAATAACCAGAAGTATACTCCAGAGTATATCGTGGAAAAGATTTTCGACGTACTGGACAAAGGAATCGACAAAGCAAAGGATTTCAACTACAATGTTGACAACCATTTGCTATTTTTGGATGCTGATTTGATATATCCTACTGGTTTGGGTTTAGCTTTGTCTTTGGGAGTGACGGGTTCAAGCGTGGTCCACCTCAAGACTAGTGGAAAGATTGACCTTCCTGCGATAATTAAGGATCCTGAGAACGCAGTGGTAAAATTAGTTCTGGAACCGAGTGCTTCGATTAGAGTAGAGGGTAGGTTAATTGTCCAAGGTTTCCAAGTTGAATCTGGCCTGAAGGTTGTCTCCACATTACATACTGCTACTGGCTCAGAAGTAACTGTCAAGGTATTGGAGGGAAAAGGTGTAGATGTTAATTTGGGTATGCTTAAACGAAAACAGGAGTTCGTCAGTGTATCCAGCGAAGTTCTACTCAGTTCTGGCCCAAAAGGAGAAAATTACGTATCACCCAAATTTGGTAAGGGTCGTGAACATGCAGACTGTTTCGATCAATCTGCGAGCATATTTGGGTTTACTTTCTGTGGACGAGTCACCCTACCATACGACAGTTTCGAATCGTTCCGAAGGAAACCGTTGTTCCCTCTGAGTGGACCAGCTAAATTAGCAGTGTACATTGATAACGTAGATGTCACCAACTATCACTTTAAAGCCTTCTACAATACGAAGAATCCCAAAGCACGATCCTTAGAAATCCTTCTTGAGACTCCCAACAGCAGAACCAACAGATATCTCTCCCTTCTCATTGAAGCTGCAGTAGAACCAGATAAACTTGCTAGAGTTACGTTTGCCATTCCTATGTACAAAGCTTCTGCCGAAGCCATTCTGAAGGATAATGATAAGGAGCGTTCTCTAACCATTGCCGTTCGGCATGATCAGATAGAATACTTTGGTAAAATTGGTTTAATAGCAGATGGAAATAAGTACAAGCCTGTATTGGAATACAAAGTTCCGGAACACATTGAACGACTTGCAGGTTCTAAAAGCGGTGGAAAGCCAACCAAGAGCGATGGCCAACAATATAGTTTAGGGGGTGTTGTCGAGGTTGTTGACCACGAAGGTGGAAAGAAATATACTTTTGATAAAGTAGTGCTTACTTCCTCAGGACGTAAGGTCGTGGGTCTAGATGGAACATTGATAGCTACTGCCAGCGTTCGTGCACTCGATGCCAAGCTCAGTTACGGAGAAGAAGTCCTAGACGTTAAATTAAACGGAAAAAGGTTAAAAGAAAATCATTACAGTTTGACGGTTGCAGCAGTTCCTTCCAAAGATCCTAACGTTGCTTTCCGTATAGAATGGGAGTACCAGAGAGAAACTGGCAAATTTGAACAAAATCTCGTGTTTGCCCATGGCCCAGAAGCACAACAGGCTGAAAATCGTCTCATTCTAAATCAAAGAGCCGCTTACAACCTTGATCCCAAGAACTTTGCTCTCGGTTTTTCGAATAAAGTGCTATATCCAGCACTGCACTTCCTCTTAAAATTAGAAGGCGCTTTCACCAAGAAATCTCTACAGAGTGAAATTGACTTTGAATATGACAAATTCAAGTTTGGAACGGAGATATCTGCAAAGACTGGTACTACAAAACCGGGTGACTATCAAATTGAATTCGAAGGTCATGTTTTAAAGAATAAGGTAGAACTAAAGGCGAAGCGAGTAATATTGAGCGATACCAAGAGCAAGTTTGAAAATTCGTTAGAATTGTCTCCAGGAGGAAAATATGAAGTTGATGCTGTGGTTATTCACGACGTCAAGCCCAATGATATCAATGTCAAACTCGATGGAGACGTCAATTTGAATGGAAAGAAAATCAAAGTCGATACTGGATTAGAGTCCAATCTTCAGAAGATCAACTCTAATGCTCAAGTATCTGTCGACAGTACTCCATACGTAGACTTTATCCTGAAAATACAACGTGGCAATAGTCCTACAGGAAATCTCGTTTTGAATGTCAAGACTTACATCACAGCTTCCGGTCAATTCTCGTATCAGAACGGTAAGGGTAATGCCGACATAAATATTGACATTCCCAAAATAAGTCGAAAGATTAAGGGTAGTGGTGACATCGCCATAACTGGCACACAGCACTCAGCTAATCTTGAAGTTCTCTACGATGCTGAAAAGGATCCCAGTAAACGAATTAAATTATCTACCGTTTCTGATATCACAAAAACATCAGTTGATATGAAGAACGTTATTGAAATACTATCCTACAAGACAGAAGTCAATATCAAAGGAAAACTGCAAGGAAAATTGAACGATGGTTCATTGAATGGTGACATCGATGTTACCTTGCCAAACGGAAACTATATTGTTTTCACAGGAAAGCGTTCAGTAAAGAAAAATGGAAATAATTTAGATGGACAGAATCAATTCGAACTAGCCCATCATGTCACTAAAGGAGGCCCTGCACGAAAAATTATTTACAGCGCAGAAGGAAAAATCTTTAACATCGATGATGTGAGAAAAGTAACTTTCCAAACCAAGCACGACTTGAAACTTGTGAATTCTGACGGAAAAGATATCCATCTCATCCTTGGACTAAAGAACTTGAAGGGAAATGCAGACAACAAGAACGTAGCAGTTGATGTTAAATTGTCAGGATCTGTTATCCCCAAGCCGTTCCAGTTCGATGTGGATGTTGAATATGGTCTAGAGGGTGGATCATGGAAAGGAAAATCATCTCTAGGAAGCGAAACATCACTACAGGTATGATTATAAAATTATTTTAATGTTTAACAACTATTTAAGTTAAAAAAGTTTTGATAAAAATTATGTATTATTATTCGCTTTTTAGAGTAATGGAAAATACGTTAGGGGAAACCGAGTCGACAAACCAACTACCTTCTCAGGTATAGTTGAACTCAATCTACCAAGTGACAAGCTGAAGAACTTGAAATTGGAGTGTTCGGACAGTATTCTCCTTCCAAGAGAGGCAGGAGGCTTAATTGAAATTATCCAATCTGGCACTCTTGTTTACAACGATGATCAAAAAATCAAGCTCAATACCCATGTCAAGCACTCGGGCGTACCAAGTAAAACTATCAAGAGCGAGGGCTCAGGAAATATTGTTTTGACGGTTTTAACTTATCCATCTCTTACTATTGATGGAAAATACGCACATGATCCTACCGCAGACACCAAAAAGGGTTCTGTGTCTGCTGATGTATCATATGGAGACAAAAAGGCTAGTGTTGCTGTGGACAGTGAATATTTGTCAGATTTATCTTCCGTTAATACTAACATTAAAGCGACCACTCCAATTGAAAAACTCAAGAACGTCAATCTTCAGTTCACGCACAAGGTATGTTGACCTTTGTCGTTTATTTTTGAGCATAGCAAATATGAAATTTGTGTACGGATTATTCAATATTATATACCTACTTACTTGACTATTTTTTAACGATGCAGAGAGAAAAAGATGGTCAGATTCGTAGCACTGATGTCGCTGTCACTGCTGACAATGCTAAATATACAATGAAGAGTGAAATTCAGTTGGATCCAGTCTCGCCGAGTGCACATCTGGTGTTCACATGTCCAGCTGGAAAAACTGAAATTCTTTCAAAGCTTACCAAGTTGGGCGAAAGAGAATTCAAAGGTAATTTTTTTTTCATATTATTGGAGTGCTCTATATGATTAAGTGTTTTATAGTGAATAAAAACGTCAAATCATTTTTATCCTTTTAGGAGAACTTAAGTTGGATTCGCCAAAAGCACTTGTAACATCTGACTATCATGTTAAACTTGAAAGTGTAGATGATTTCGTGATCACAGTTAATTTTGATTGTGATAAAATGAAACCAAGGAAGATTCATGCGGAAGTAGCAAACAAACCGGCCAAAACTGGTAGAAAAATTATCGTTACTGTTACAAGTGACGGAAAGAATATCATCAGTGGAAGGTAAAATATAATTTAAAAAACAATTAATCATTATCTAGACTTACACTCTGCACGATAGCTTTGATGAAACTGATTATTTTATATTGTTTATAGCACTGACTACAAGAAGCATCTTGAAGCTGGAAAAGTAATTGTTGAAGGCAAAGGAAGTCTGAAGATCGGTGAAAACACCGAGAGTTCATTATTTAAGTACACGCGCCAAGAACTTACCAAGGAAACTGATAATGAAATAGGTAGTGCGATTTTGTTGAATGCAAGCTTTGGTCCCTCAGCAATAGTTGGAGAACTCAAAGTTACAAACAAAGAAATTCGCGTCTTTAACAGTTACTGTGAACAGAGCAAAGACTGCGCTCACTTCAAATTGCAATCATTACTCGACTCTGATAGTAAGTGTCTAATAATTACCATCTACTTTTTTTTTGTTAATGCTAAGCATATATTATAATTGGATGTAAAAAGCAAGTGCACTCATGAAGCAATCTACTTTCAGTAAAAACTCATTTGAATCATCAGTTGACAGTCGAAGTAGATCTGAAAAAATTCAATGTTCCTGCTGAATTTGGATTAAAAACCAGCACAAAATATTTGATAACCGATCCATCATACGATCATACATCAAGTTTGTACTTACACTCATCAAAGGACAAGACTGAGTACACAACTCATTTGTACGCCAACACTAAGGAGTCCGGTGAGTATTGCCATATATTGCATATGCTTATATCACACATTTTCAGAGGCTGATTATTCTAAACATGAACCACTTGAACAAATTATTTTTCCTCATCTAGGTGCTGTTCTTACTTTGCCAAGTCGCGAATTAGCAGTCATTTCTGCATATGAAATTCCGGCTACTAAACACACCGGAGCTTACAAAGTAGATATTGCCCTTTACTTAGATAGGAAGAACAAACCTGCCGACAAGACTGGAGTATCAGCTAACGGACATGTGAATATTGAGAAAAATACCGTTTCTCTCAATGGAGAAGCCAAGCTCACATATCCTTCTCAACCAAAGGTATGGAAATTAAAAAAAATCACTTGCAGTAAAAGATAAATAATCAAATGCAATAGAGAATAAGATACTTAATTCAATTTTATTTTCAGGACATGATAGTGAAAGGAAAGCTTCATTGTGGCGGTGAAAATTTGGTTGACGCTAACTTAGACATTGATCTCTTTGCTAAGAAATCTCAGAAAATAAACGTAGTTGCTAAAGTGGCTCGTGTTGCAATTCCTCAAGGCTTCAACTACACTAACAATTTTGAAATCACCAGTCGAGGTCAGCAATTGAAGGTTGAATTAAGGGAGCACTTGGCAATCTCAACATCGTCGATTGGTTTAGGATCCATCCTTTCGTATACAGACGAACATCAGAAACCAAAGAGTGTAGGCGTTCTTTTCTCTGCCAATCAGAAGGAAGTCCATCTTTTGGTATTGTCTCCCAATAAGGAATTGGTTAAATATGACTCAAAAATGGAGTTTACATCCGCGCTTCAGAAGATTGAGGCAGAGTTGAGTGTACTCACGAACAAACCGATTGTGTTCAACTTTGAAGCAAAGGACTTGAATAGCTTCAAGTTTTCTAAATACAAAAAAGGTAAGAGAATTATCAGGTTTATGGATATCGCACCAACTTTTTATCAAAGACACCATATATAATATTGAACCCTCTAGATGAACCGAATACGAAGCTTTCTGGACACGGACGTTTTGTTCTTGGACAACTGGGTGAAATTCACGTCGATACTTTCAAAGAGGGAGAAAAGAAGAATTTATTCTTCGCGCTGATTCATCTTGATGAAGGCAAATTCCTTAAACCAGATTTTGGCTATAACAAAGACAACATTGTATCAGCTGTCGTAAGTTTCTCAAAATTTCGCAAAAAAGTCTTCTTTCCTGACTTTCAAAATCACTAAAAGTTGATTTGTTGATTTACAGGAGTATATCCGCGGACAAGCCCTTGAATACATTAAGCAAATAAAGGACATTGTGCAGAACATAGGCGAAGAGATTGCAACTGAATTGAAAGACTTAGCTGAACATTTGAAAAAAGCGCAACCAAATCTTAAACCTTTGATAGAACACTACCAAGCTGAATTAACCAAACTGAAGGATGAGCTCCATGCAGATGAAACAGTTAAAGAAATTCAAGCAACTCTGTATGTATCTGATTTACCAGTATATTGTTTTCTGATCAAACTTGAATTATTTTTTTTTTTTCTGAAAACTAAGTTTATATTTTTCTAGGAATCAACTATTCGGTGGAGTGATTGCGGCTATTACTGAAACAGTCAAACTTCTGACAGAACGATTGGCAGACTTGCAGAAACAACTGAATGCTATTATTGATAAACTTACTGATGCTGTTAAAGCAACGTGGCCTCATATTAAAGAATCCTATCAAAAGATTTTGACAGCCGTTGTTGATGTTTTTGATGCAACTTCCACCTTGGCCACAACTTACTTGAAAGCCATTCTTGACCTCATCAACGAACATCAAAAGGAACTGAAGCAATTAGCAACAGTTGCTGCAGAATTAGCTCAAGACATTGCCAAGATTATATTTAAGGCTACTAACCAAATTGAGAAGGACGTCAAAGACTTTGTCACTCAGCTTGTTCAACAACTCAAAGCTCTCCCCGTTTACGAATTGATTAAAGAAAAGTACCAAAATTTGGCCGACTACCAAATTCCACAAGCAATACTGGCCCCCATTGAAGAACTCTGCCTAAGCATTAAGAACATTTTGCCAACTGAAGAACTGAAGGAACTTTTCACCATCACTTACAATTATATACTTAAACTCGTTAAACGCGAAAAGGTATAGTTTCTTTTACATTTAAAATCCTAATCAATATTACTATACTTTAATCTCTAAATTATTGAATATTATTATAAACTTACCATGAAATAGGTTGACGATACTGCTGAAATCAAAAACATCTACACCCATACAATTGCTGCCGCTCAGTCCATCTTGAAACTGTTGCAACCTTATGTGACCGTTGAAAACATTTTTAACTACATCGAAACACGCATTCCTGTAGACCACAGTTTTATATGGAAGTTACCTGGAATTACTACTCTCAAAATCTCTCTTCTCAACCTTCTGCGCAATAACGAGTTGCCATCACCTGCCGACTTGTACTATGCCTACAGGTATTGTTATTTAAATATACTTCACAACCTATACCACCCACAAAAATTGTCTTCATGGAACAAAATAGTTTTGTTGACCACATTTGGTTGATTTCAGAAAAATGTTGGTTAAATCAACAAAATTTTTTTTCAGTTGACCTAATTCGTTTGATACCAAATGTTTTAAGAGAGTATTTTACTAGAATCAAGCAGAAGATTTTCTTGATTCAACAAAAATATTTTGTTGAAAGCGTCTCAAAAGCGACGGACGCATGCACACTTATTACGAACGCGCGTACTTCAATTCAATTACGATTTGGTTTTCAATAAATATTTAACGCTGCTCAAAAAAGTAAGATAACAAAGTTGATCAGCCATTGTCTTACCTAATATGAGAAATCTCCAATTCAATTACGATCTGTTTTTCAATAATAATGTTTAAAGATGCCCCAGCAATTTCCTTGTCAGTGTGAAATAGACAATCTGTCGTACTAAGAAGAAACCGACATGTCTGACTTTGCGAACCTTTTTTTTCTTACACCTGGCAATGGTAAATTCGTCCTATGTCACAATGTCACTTGCGCAAGGTGTTCCTTAGTAAGGCAGTATTGGCTGACCTAATGGAAGAAGGATAATTTAATTAAATTACAATTTGGTTTTCTGTATGAATATTTAAGGCTGATCAAGCAAGTAAATTGTCAAAATTTCTCAGACATTAGCTAACCTAATGGAAAAGAAGAATATTTAAATTCAATTACGATTTGGTTTTCTATAAGAACCTTTAAAGCTGCTCAAGCAGATATGTTGTCAACATTGCTCATCCAGTGGTTGACGTAATGTACTGATTCTCCTGAAATATTCTTCATGATCACTGTGAAGTCTGATAATGGCTTTTTAAATTTCAGACCAACTCTCAACCTGGAAGATATTGTGCCACCATTCAGAAAGCTAGGTCTTGTAATCGATGGAGGACATTTCTTTACATTTGACGGTCATCATTTCTCTATGCCAGGATCTTGCAGCTACATTTTGTCCCAGGATATGCAGGATGGAAACTTCTCGGTTGTTGCTAATTTCAACAATGGAAACCTTGCTAGTATCACTGTCACCGATCCTAAAGAGAGCATTACCGTTAAATCTAACGGAAATGTGAGTCAAAATTATATTACCCAAGTAATAGCTAATATAACTCTTGACTTACGATTTTGTACAATATATTTGAAATTTTATAGATTCTTGTTAACGACAAGCCAGCTGAGTTCCCAGCCACTACTGAAAACCTCAAAGGATTCCTCACTCTTCCACTTATTAACATAAAATCTAAGTATGGAGTACATGTGATGTGTACTAACGCAAGCCCAATTATATGTAGTGTGCAGGTTTCTGGATTTTATCTAGGTAGATTACGTGGTCTTTTGGGTGATGGAAACAACGAACGTTACGATGACTTTACTCTTCCATCAGGCAAGGTAAGAGAAAATGAATAATAAAATTAGTTTGATGTAGAATTGCATTTCTATTATTTAGTATATAAATATCTAATGCAATTATCCTTTTAGATCGCGGCAAGTGCAACCGAATTTGGAAATGCTTATAGAGTCAGTGCAAGCTGTCCAACCGCAACAGCTGCAAACTACCTTGCAACTCCTCGTGCCGATATTTGTACAGAATACTTTTCTGGCAATTCCCCATTGAGGTATGTATTCTGTATTCGATTTGAAGAAATTTAAATTTATATATTTTTCATATAACTTGGAATAATGATGTTATTTGGCAACTTTTAGCGCTTGTTTCAAATACGTAAATCCATCGCATTATCGACAAACTTGCGACCAGGCTGTTAGCGCTGGTGCAAAGAAAGGACCTTGTCTGGTTGCTGCTGCGTACTATGCAACTTGTCGCTTTACAAGTGTTTTCGTCAGCGTGCCTGATGCATGTGGTAAGTTTTTACAGTTTGTTATTCTTGTGTAGACATTGTTAATTTCATTTGCATTTAAGGCTCATCATAAATTATACGGCGAACCTTACACAAGACAAATTAATTTAACAAATTCTCGCCAGCAAATTGGAGTAGAGTTTCAATCATTGATACTAAAATGTCCTAGCCACGAAGAACTACAATGAGACTCAACGCCTATGACACGGTAGTACGAATTCCCCGTATTTTTTGACCAGATATTTGCTGCGTCAACAGAGCCATCTTCAGTTGGACTCGATGCTTTTTATGTGGAAAATGTGAGAATTTGTAACAGTTCTTTGAAATATTTTCCTTCTTTTACTATATTATTCAATTATTCATATTAAACTTATGAATATTTGTTTTTCTTACTTTTATTGATAAATATTCATAAATTTAATATAAATAATTGAACAATATTGTAAGAGCAGGAAAACAGTTCGAAGAACTGTTTTAAATTTTCAGCGGGCAGGGTTGTGGGTTGAGAGGGGGAAATGTTTTCTGGAGTCCAACTGAAGATGGCTCTGTTGGCGCAGCAAATATTTGGTCAAAAAAATACATGGAAGTCATAGCCTATGGCGGCAAGGCGGGGATCGTAGAAAACAGCCCACAATCGGGATCCCCTCTCTTCAGATTTTCATGTATTGCCAAACGAGAGCGCTGAGTACGAAAACTGTAGGAACGACGAGCAATAACACGTTAAATATAAAACGCGCACTTCGGAATTACAATCATTTCAATTACACGTTATAGTTTTGATTGCTTTTTCGGATATTACACTACATCTTCCATGTCTATACTTACTTTTCATTATTTTTATATTCCTCATTTTTATGTGGAATTTTTATTATTATCACTTCGTGATGACACCCGCTGACACTCGACATAACCAAACTTAACCTATAACGATTATCGATGGTGCACACTCCAAAGCAGACGACAATTTCTAATTGCACATTTTCACTGCAGAGGCGCTCGCATCGCGGAATAAATGAAGTCCTAGCAATTGTTTTCTTTTTAAAACTACGTGGTTTTTTTAGGTTAGAAAAAAAGAAATATAAAAATGAATATGAAACACTATATTTTATTTTAAAATAATAATTATTCACGAACTAAGTGGGATTTTTAAACTGATTGCTGAAATATGGTTGATTTTAATAATGAAGCACGATTTTATTTGCGAACTTCGAGAAGACGACTCGATGTGAGTGCAATGCGCACCAAGCGTTTACGCAGAAGCCAGACGCTAAAGGCGCAAGGCATGGCGGCAAATTTGAAAGTTTGGAAGCTAAAAATTGTCTGAAATTTTCGAAAATTTAATCATGGTAAAAATTCTGCTGTTGCACATTGTAAAATCGATAACAGTTTTATTTAATAAGTTCAGATATTGGAAAAAATCTAGTTTTATTTCTTTTAAGAATTTAAAACAGTGTTTTCCATTTTTCTGATCTAATAAATCTTTAAATTATACTTTAGAAATAATTATTTCTCTAATATCTGCAAGTACAGTTTTTTCAAGGTGAAATATTTTGAAAAACATTCATTTTTCCAGTGTAAATTCGTTATCTTAGTTGAAAATTCAATTATTTCGTTGTAAATTACCTATTTTGTTGAAAATTCATTTGCTTCGTAAAAATTGATCAATTTTCAATTTAAGAATTTTGTAGAAAATTTTTCTTTCTCAAATTAAAATCTTGTACATTCTACCAAACAGTTTAATTTTATACCAAATTCAATTTTAGACCAAGCAGTTGATTTTTTAACCATAAAATTTCTATTTGAAAAAGACGTATTTTAAAATAAATATATGAATTTTGAACGAGAAAAGATCAATTTTCAATTCGAAAATTAATTTTTATCTTAAAGTGGAATAATTTTGGTAGAATATTTTCTCTTTATAGTTTGAAAATTCAACAATGTGGTAGAAAATTAATCTTGTTTGTTGAAAATCAATCATTTTTGTTGAAGATTCAACTTTTTTGTTAAAGATTCTCCATTTTTAGTTTTGACTTGACTCTATTTATCGCTTATTTTTGGTTTTTGACAATTATTTTTTTAAAGTGGACATTTAAAGATTCCATTTTTGGTTAAAAATTTTGTTGTCAGAAAAATATTCTTGGCAGGATGATAAGGTGATAAGCGCCCATATGTGTATCTGGATCTGTCATCCTGAGCGGAACCACATGTCTGATGATAATATTTGTACTTTACTGATTAAAGTTATTTTTTACTTTTCATTCAATTCATAGCCAAACAAAAAAATAATTTAAGAACAATACTGGTATAAGGGTCTATGACAAACATTGTATTTTTTTCACACAAAAAGTTTTGTTAAAGACATTTTTTATACCTAATTTACATTTTCTCCAAATAATTAGCAACTTTAGTGTTACCTACAATTGTAGATACTTTCGATACGAATTCATTGAGAAAAAAAGAAAAAAAGGAATGCCTTTTGTGAAAAATAAGTGAAAAATTGTTTTTTAATAAAATTAAAACTTTTGTGGTTCAAATATCAAAATTTACATTTTTCGTGGCGAAATCAACTGCGTAATTAATTTTAAAAAAATTTGAATTTAGTGTTTGAGAATTGATTTATTTTGTTAAAAACTGTCTTTTTTGGTAGAAAATTATTTTTTTTGGTTAAAACCACAACATTTTGGTTGAAGATTAATCTTTTTTAAAGAATGACTATTTAGCTGTAAATTCTCCTTTTTATAACAAATTAAAATATTACTTTGAAAATTAGAGTAAATTTTTGAAAATTCACCTATTTGCTTAAAAAGGACTTTATTGAGTTTAAAATTCAAATGTTTTGTAGCGAATTCGTATTTTTTGTTTAGTTTGAAAATGCTTGCATTTCATTGAAATTTATTTATTTTTGTAGAAAGTTAATTTTCTTGGTTGAAAATTCAATTGTATTTCATAATTCAACTATATGGTTACAAATGAAACTCTTTATTTAGAAATTGATTTACTTGGTAGAATTATAACTTTTGTGTTGAAAATTGATAATTTTGGATGGAAAATTCTATTTTTCTGTTTACATTTTTGGTTCAAAACTTATTTTTCTTAGTTGAAAATTGGACTATTTGGTTATAAGTTCAATTTTCTTGTTGAAAATTATATTTTTATGTGGAAAAGTCTTTTCTAACTCTTTTGCTGAAATTTCTGTTTTTTTGTGTAGAAAAATGAAAGTAAGTTGAGAAATATTTTGTCAGTTCTTTTCTGCTAGTAAAAAATTCAACTGTTTTGTTAAAAATTCGTCATTTTTTATTGAAAATTTATCCTTTATGGTAGAAGAATCACCTTTCTTTCTTTTTGATTGTAAATAAAAATCTTTTGTTTGGTTAAAGTTTAGTTGAAACGATTCTCTGACTTGAGCATCCGCCTGTCTGATTTTTATTGGGGAATGATTCTCTTAAAAATGATACATACGTTGGTGCATTGTCAAAATGATAATAAAGAGTTGACAGAATAATGAACATCTTTCCAGGTAGTTGCAAAGTGGGAACAAACGAAATTGCCACAGGTGATGCATTCAGTGTGAAGATTCCCAAGAAGGAAGCTGACGTCATTTTGGTTGTCGAACAGTCCACTGATAATGAAAAAGTTTTCAAAGAACTGGTTACTCCTTTGATAACTGACTTGAGAAGCGAACTTAAGCAACATGGCATGACGTGTGTATATTTTTATAATTTCTAAATGACATTTCATCTGAAATGGATACTTGAACTAATTTTCAAATTTTCTTCATCAAGTGATGTCCACATTGGTCTGATTGGGTTCAGCGAGAAGATGAAGTGGCCTCAGCACTATACAACTGGTGGTAGTACAAACATTGATGGAGAAGTGAAGAACATCAAGTTTGATAAACTTGACCCAACACTTACATTAGAGGTAATTGTTGAATCTTCCTGATGTCTTAGCTTTCTTTTTAACATTACAAGATTATTATAATATTATTTTCTGCAAATATTCAGGACGCAAAGGAGGGTGATGCAGTGACAAGACTGACATACGCAACACAACGACTAATTACTGAATTGGGTATATTCAGCTTGACTGATGCTTACGAGGAAGCTATCAGATATCCATTCCGACCTGGTGCAGCCAAGACTATCATCGGAGTTTTCACTTCACCTTGTGAAAAGAGTGCTCTGCCAATTTCGGTAAACTATCAGTGAACACAATAATCAGTCGATTTTAATTTTAGAAACGTAAATCACTCATGTGCCTGATATCATTTTTGTTTTTCAGATTCAGCAACTCAGGCTTTTATTGGGACACAAAGTGTACCGAGATCTTGGTCTCACTTATCATCACATGTTTTTCACGGACAGCGTTCAAGTTTCCGGCAAGCCACAAAAGAATGTTGTCGGTTTTGATTACGACAGCGTGTATACCTTCGCTGATAGTAAGAAGAAACCTTTGGAAGGAAGTACCGAACTGAAGAGCAATTTGGCCCTCACTGACAATGATGTTTGTGCCAACTTTGCTGTCCAAGTGGGTTCACATTTCTTTTATACTTGTGTTGGTTATTTGCAGCATTTGATTTGTAAACATTAAATTTCTTTTCTTTCTTTTATAGTCTGGAGGCGCCGCGTTTAGCACGCACAATTTCTTGGATGCTAAACCGAACCAGAAGAAACAGTTCATTCAAGTGGCTGCGCGTAGAGTAAGCGAAGGACTTGCTGACCTAGAACTCGAAGAGGATTGCGTGTGCAAAAAGGAATTCGGCATTCGCAGGCGTCCCTCTTGCAAAATCGTGAATCGCAACGAAAAAGGAGTTCTTGCGGTTAGTACTTTCAAGTATCAACTTTTTCCTTCCACTCCATCCAAGTATTACATTTTTCCAATCACTCTGTCTTAGATGCGACCTTCTTTATTTTATTTTAAAAGTATATTAAAGTTGGATTTCACACCGGGTCTCTCACTATGGAGAGGGCTATGGAATCACTCTTAAGGCTTACAAGGGGACGCAACGGGATCACCCAGAAAAATAATAATAAATTGCATCCGCCATCTTGAATTTGAAAATTTTAATATCTCGACTTCAGATTCGTAATCAACAACCCCGAACACCCCCAAGTACAAAGTTTCAAGAGAAAACACCCAGTAGAAAATGTTTGCCTCAAAGTATTTAAAGCAAATGCTCAAGACATAATGGGACATATCTCGTAATTTCAAATTGCCGTAACTTGGTAAATAAAAATGGTAAATAAACACTGCGACTCTCAAATTAAAGAGAAAGATCAGTACTATATGATACAACTAAAGAAAAAATTCCAAAAAATGTTGTGTCTTCTGTACATAACCTCAAAAGTAGCTAAAACCGCCATTTTTGGGCACATAACCTCAAATGTCTTAAAATCCTAAGTATAAATTGCAAAATATTAAAAATTCATATATTTTTTAAAATTTTATTGCATTTTTTCTGTAGTGAACAGAATTAAATTAATTTTTCATGTTTAAAAAAAGCTAAATTTTTTTATGCACACTATTGCCAAAGAAGCCTATCCTAATCATTTTTAGACTTCTTTATTTTATACTTAAATGTTTTCTTTTCGAGAAAATACGATAAAACCTATGTGCTTGACGTAAGTTCTATATTAAAGATTTTGTTCGAAAAAAAATTTCGTTTTAATTTTTGATTAAAATTTCAGTTGTTTACTTCTTAATAAACATTGTTCCTTTTAGTAACAAAATAAGTTTTTTAAATTTTTCTTTAGGAAAATAAAATTTTTAATTGATCATATCGGTTATTAGATTTCAAATTTTTAAAAATCCTATTTATTTAAATATGATAAACATTTTTTTGTATGTAAAGATTTTGCTAGGGAACATTAATAGAAGAAATTTAAAGAAAACTTTTTTGTTGAGTTCCAAATCTTTTGAAAATGTTCAAAACGCATTTTTTCTGGCGAATTTATAAAGCTCTAAATAATACGAAAACATTTTTTTCTATACAAACAAAATAATAGTACTTTTTTTAAACATTTTAAACAAATTTTTTGATTGAACAAAAATCTATTTGTAATTTCTTTTATTTTATAAATGTTTACTAGTAAAAGCTGTAAATACAGAAAATTTTAAACAATTTTTAAACCAGTTGCGCAGTTTTTAAATTGTCAAATTCAAAGTCAAACAAAAAATATGAACTGATTTGAAATTTCTTTTTACATGTTTTTGCATCCGAAACCAAAAATTATATTGTGAGAAAATAAAAAAATGTTATTTTATAATTCGCTATCAAGTAAAATAAGTTATAAATAAGATAGTTAAACCTCTTCATTAATACAAACCTGTAGAAAAATTTATTTAAAAAATTTTAATGAAAAATTACTTTATTGTCCGTTTATATTAAACTTTTTTTAATATAAACAATTCAATTCAACTATTTCAACTAGTTCAACTAGTTCAACTATTTCATTTATAAGTTATTTTAATCGATAAATTATTATAAAATAACTATTTTTGCTAATTTTAACATTCTATATATGTTTAATAAATAATCTTTTAGAATAAACAAATAAGTGTGTGAGAAAATAAAAAAATGTTATTTTATAATTCGCTATCAAGTAAAATAAGTTATAAATAAGATAGTTAAACCTCTTCATTAATACAAACCTGTAGAAAAATTTATTTAAAAAATTTTAATGAAAAATTACTTTATTGTCCGTTTATATTAAACTTTTTTTAATATAAACAATTCAATTCAACTATTTCAACTAGTTCAAGTAGTTCAACTATTTCATTTATAAGTTATTTTAATCGATAAATTATTATAAAATAACTATTTTTGCTAATTTCAACATTCTATATATGTTTAATAAATAATCTTTTAGAATAAACAAATAAGTTTTATTGTTTATTTTTATTGTATATTTAAAATAGGAAGATTTCAAAAACTTATTTTATTTATTATTTATTTTATTTTTTATTTTTTTTTATTTATGTAAAGTAACATAGGTTTCATCATTTTGTCTCTAGAATGGCATTTTTAAGTATAAAAAAAGAAATATAAAGAAAATTAGTTTAGGAATTTTTTGGGAATCTAAATTTTAATGTTTCAATTTTCTTAAGGGCATGTGACACTCAAATGCACCGACCAAGCCAGTCCCAAGATTGAAATTCGTTCCCATATTTAAAAATTAAAGTTGAAAAAAAGCAGAA
>JAAAKG020001611.1:0-21793 GCA_010014905.2 Druon quercuslanigerum
TATTATTATTATTATTATTATTATTATTATTATTATTATTAAAATGTTGTCACAGGCTTAAGATGGTTACAGTCCAAAGTGCCAAAGACATTTTTGGTTGGAGTTGGATTTTCATATATTTAGAATAGTTTTGCACTGGGCTGTCCCGGTATATATCATCAGTCCCGGACGCATTTATAATGCAATCAAGTGATCTAATGAGAGCTGTGTGCCATGACATATTGGACAAAGCCTGGTTTTTACCCCATCATTGACGGACTGGGTTGCAGACAAGTGCATGATGGGGAGACCTACAGCTTAAGGTGGGTTCCGAACTACCAGAACCTCGGTAAAGGTACATAGAAAAATTTCCAGAGGTACAGGCTCAGGGATCGAACACCGGACCTCTAAGGTGAAGTCCGAGCATCTAACCAACTGAGCCACCGAAGCTCTTTTATTATTATTATTATTATTATTATTATTATTATTATTGTAGGTTTCCTGAATGACTGAATGCTTGAAGGTAATAGGAGACAGCCATATCCTAGGCCTATTGAACAATAGAGGTTAAGTTTACTCTAAACTTGGCTAACTAAAATTACGGGACTTCGATATTTTCAACAACATACGGCTACGAAAAGTAATACGAATTTTAAAACTCCTTTTAAAATTTCTTCTGTCATTTTATGAAAAATATTGGCAAAAATTGAATTAACCTCCGATTTTTATGAAAATGAATAAGAATCTAGTATAATATCGTTTCAAAATAGGGAAAACAGGGGTTGCGTATCAAAAATCAATATTGTTTGTTTCGGCCGACAAAAGTAATATTTTTGTTTGAACAAATAGAAAGGATGTTGCATTAACTCTTATAAAACTTGCGAGAATTTAAAATTCACTATCAAAGTTGACAAACGAAGTTAAAACTATAGTAATATATTTCATTCGAAAGAGCGAAAACAGCTTTTGAAGTTGCCATACAAAGCATATAAGAATCTCAAACGCCTATATAAAAAATGTAACTCACTCTACCAAAAGATGTAGCCTTCAAAAGGAGAAACTAAATACACAGATTAAGTACAATTAAATACAGACACACGCGTACAATGATTATTTTTATTATTCGAACCGAGATTCGAGCGAGATTCGAACCTAACCTACCTAAAGCATTAACGCATTCCCTAACAACTAAACCCCACGGCTAACTTACATTATGGAATATTTGGCAAAAATCTCGGCAAAAAGTCATCGCTTGAAAACTTAGGGCAGTATGACAAGTATCTGGGCCCTTTTTCAGGAGTGATTAATTGCTTTAGACTTTTTGTTAATAGATAGATTAAACATTTTATCACGTTCAATGATTAAATGGATTTTCTAAAAAAACAGATTTTTTTTAAAGGAACTGATGATATTCTTTTATAAATAACATTCTCTAATTTGATATCTCAGGATAATAAATTTGAGTGTATTTAGATGTAATATTTTATAAATTATACTCGTTGATTTAAAACTTATCACCTTATTGCATACATTTCGTGGGAATGAATTTTTAATATTTTAATTCCTATAGTATAAATTGAAAATAGAAAAAGTTGACTTTTATTTAAAATGGAATGGCGATAACAATCGATGAGCACTCTATAAAAAAACTATATGAAACTATAAATGAAAACTATATATGAAAAACAAACTATATATGAAACTGTATGAAAAATAAAGAATAATGATTTCATAGTTTGCTACGCGTCTCAGGTTTCTGTCAACTTAATTTTGACAATATCAATTTCTAAAATACGTTTTCGAGATTATAATATGTAACATTTTTCTTATTCAAATTATTTTTCGAAAACTCAGTAAAAAGAATATCATTTTTTCATAGTGTTAGTTCTTAAAATGGAGATTCATAATATATATCGTATTTAGAATACTACTTTATCGTATTCGTGTTTAAAATACTCGTATGGTAATATTAAACTCTGGTATTGCAATACGAATAAGTGTAATAAAACTCCGGTTTTCCCTATTTTGGAATGATATTATACTAAACCATATAATGTGAGCAAATTACATTTTTCTCCTCTTTTCCATGGTTGTTCCACTATTTTGATTAGTCCTAAGTACTTGAAAAAATTACTGTAATCAATGATTTTGAAATAAATTCTTGTCCTCGGACTTTAGAAAATACTGTGTTTTTATGAAACATTTGTATTCATTAAAAAGTAAAACTAAAAAATCATGCTAATTCTGATTTTATACATATACGCACTTATTAACATGGCATAATAGCAACTGCTCTGTGTGATTTGTGATAATGAAACGAACATTTCTTGTTTATAAAGCAATAAAGATAAGATTTGCATTATTATACCAATGAAAATATTCATTTTTTTTGCGAGATGGTACCCATTTCAGTTTAAATGAGATGTTATCTTTCGAATGCGGTTGTAAAGAGGCGATAAAATGGTAGAAATGGTGCGGTTAGAGATCGGAGTATTTTAGTCTTTATTTTCTTTGGGTAAACTCAACCCCCTGGTTCGTGTTGGTAATTTATCGCCCCACCGAGTCCGCTCAGTCTCTCCTTCCACCTCATTGTTATATTCTTCCAGTCTAGAGATACCCCAAACTGATCCATATAAGAAGAAAAACTATTTATTTATTGAAGTAAATAATATTAAATTTAATTTCTTCTGCGAAAATCCAAGAATACGGAGAGGAAATTTAATAACTATTAAATAATTCTATTAATCAATTTTAATAATGAAATAAAATTTTAAAGTAAAATATACTAATAAGAAACTGACGAGCGCGAGGGTTCATTCTCATAACTTTTATGCTTTTAAAATTAAAGTCGAATCATCGTCAATCGTAAATTTTGTGATTGGGATTTTTATTTTTTTATGCTCCTTCAGCTTTAACGAATACATTTTCATCATGTGTTTCATGATTCGTACTGGATGAAAGTGTGTTAAAAATCCGAAATTTTCAATATTATATTAATGTATATTATATTAGAAGTATGTTATATTAATTTCTGCATTCCGGTCTGAGACATTTGTCCTGGATTAAATTTTTTGTCATCTAACATTTTAATGTATCGTGTGATTTTTCCATAATTTAAAATTCGCTATTTTTAATGGTCACAAAGAAACTTGTACAACTCTTTCAGATTATTGATTTTATACTTGAAGGTTCATGGAAAAATCATTTTTGATAAGTGTTCTCCCAACTCATTATACATACGAGTATGAAAAGTATAAATATTTTAAATAGCTTGAGGAAGGTTTATCTATAAAAAATGTAATATTTCCCCATCCGTTTTATTCATTTATACAAAACAAAAACGTTGAAAACAGAATGTGAATGAGAAGGTTTTTTTAAGAACCATATTTTGCTTTCTATGATTAAAGATCTGCGCATATCTGTGAATCTTGCATGTCCCTTTGCATGACATCGTTCTAGCTAGTCGTGATTCCATCGGTCTTCAAAATTGCAATTCATGACTATAGTTAGTCCTTAATTTAATATCATAAGAAATACCAAGTTAAATCATCTGAAGCATTTCATCTGTTGACAGCAATTTTGATGGAAATTCTAGAATCCGTTCCTTAGGCGTTAAAAGAAAAACTTTGAAATAATGCTTTAAAAATTCAAGAAACTTAGGAGATATTCACAACTGAAAATGTCGGACCTTTTTTAAACTTCTATAACTTTGGCGATTTTAATTATTTTAAGCTTTGTTTCTTCAATTATTCGTAATAAGATGTAGTTATGAAGAAATATGTTTTTAAACAAATTTTCAAAAACTATTTGAAAGCATACACTTTAAGAACAATTCCTAAATTTTAAAACTGTTATCCGCCACATTAATTAAGTTAGGAGAAGAGGGTAACGTCTGTTAAAAAAAAAACATTTTTTACTATCATTCTCAGCGTGCATGATTTGTTCCAAAACATTTGGGCGAGAAATTCAAACTTAAAAGAATTTCAAATTATTTTTGTGAACTTTTGTGTGTGATAAAACTCAAGTACTATTTCAGTTTTTTACTATAGAATAGTCACCCAAAGGGCTATTATTAAATTTTTTTCTTCAGATTTTTGAATTTGGTAAATTTTAGTGTACACGGTTAAAAACCGTAGTTTTCATAGTAGGTTGGTCCAAATTTAAACCTGTAACAATTCAACTTGATATTTTGTGCTAACCCCCACCCCCACACTATTTTTTTCTTTGACAGAAAAAAAATACCGTAATTTTTTTTCAAAGTTAACCTGTGCTTTCGGGCTTTTGAAATTAACATGGTACTTTAAATAGAAAAAGCTCGATTTTTAAAGAAATGGGAAAAAGAAGTACTGGTTATAAACTTTTTGTGAATTGGAATGTAGTCACCGCTTAAAGAGTATTCAAGGCATAATTTTCACCCAATAATCTTTAATGTTGCCACACCCAATCCCTTTTTATTTTGCCAGAAAAATGTAATTAAAGAATTGTGAAAAGCAATATATTTTTGAAGAATATTTTAATTTTCCTACAAGTTATTATTGTTTAAATAATCTTGGGTATGCTTGAAATATCTTGGGATAAGGAAAAACTAAATCCTTTACGGTTAGACTACCTGCGGTTCTAGCCAAAGAGCTATCTGATAGGTTGTGAATTAGCATATCTTTAGAAATAGACTAGTTAGGAATGGTCAGGATATTCAGAAATCTTCAGAACTTCTGATCATTTGTGACGATTTATGATTTTTTTTCGCATGCACAAAGTTCAGAGTTTAGAGTTATAAGAGAACGGATATTAGAATTATCATAAAAAATTATAACAATAGGTGAAATTCTTCAGATGAATGGACAAGCAATTAATCTCATATAAAAAGTAACTTTCACTATTACTTGACGCGATATACAAATTTATGACGCTTCTTAACTGTTCTAGAAATATGTATGTCATGACTGCACTCAAGTGCTGTTGCGTTTCCTACTCCAAACTTCTGCAATAACCGTAATTTATCAAATTTACCTTTCTGATCAAATTTACTGTATTTACCATAAATCCTGTAAATCTTAGCTTCTAAATTACAATAAACAATCGAGTTATCATTTATTTCTAAAATGAGGTATTATTAATGCACAAGTGCATTTTGCAAAGAAAATCCTACCAAAATCCTTTCATGGTCAATCCTTTTATGATCATGGATAAATTGAAGAAGTTTCGAGCCGTTAACAAACATAACCTCGTTAACATATCATAGTCAAAGTCCGAAAGTATCAGAATGATTTGGTTTCCTAGAGTTATAAAAGAACAGATTTATTGTTTATAGCTGCCTATAAATCGTGAGTAATAAAAGTAATTATTTAATACAAAAGTGATGGAAACTACTGAAGCCGTTATTTCATTTTCAACCTCAGTTATGAAAATGTTAACATTTTTTTCGTAAATATTGAATTTGAAATGTTTTCAAAATGGAGAAAAAACAATAAAGCCGGATTATATCTTAAATCTTAGAAAGAACCTTCTTACCATTTTTTAAGATTCCAACATTTTTGTCCATGGAAGAAAAATTTGACGACGTCCTAGAGTGCACAAGAAATAGTGAGGTCATAACTAGATAAATGCAGGCCTCTACGAGAAGATGAATGGAAGACCTCTGTTTTTGAAGCAAAAGAAATGCTCATAAGCTCGAAAAAACGTTCAAATTATTGCTCTTCCACGTAAAACACTTCCTGGGATATCAGACGTAGAAAAACAAACTTTAGATGGAACCATTTGGCTAAATGCTATTAATCTGTACTCACTTCTAATTCCAATAAAAGCCTGCTCGTTCATGAGATCTGATGACAGGATGACTTAAAGCGAGATAAAGCATCTTAAACGCATAATCAACGATTACCTTCTTAATAAAAATTGATCAAAAGATTTTAGGTTTGGGTGAAAAATTATTAGTATTGAATAACATTTATGAGAACGTAACAGATCATGTTGAAGATGCTCACTATTTTCAAGGCGAGGACGATGATAGAAATGAGTATTTCTTCGGAGTTTAATTTATTCTTCGGCCTAGACATAACCTTCAGATTAGCACAAGTTTAAAGATCACCACCGACTTAGGAAGTTATAAGCTAAGAGAAGGGCCATGGCAATAATATCTTTTGCTTAAAAAAAATTTGCTTAAAAAGAAGCAAAAAGTAATATGAAATTTATTGCTTATAACCTAAACGTAGAGTGATAAATAAGAAAATAGTACACAGAGTGTCCCAGGAGATTTGTCGTTCTTTATAATGGCGGATAGAAAGAAAAAAATTCGAGTCGAAAAGTCCCAAGGCATTTTTGGGTCCGGTGCGTATTTTGGATACTAGAGGGCATTGAAAATGCATATAGGTGAACAGTTAGTTGCAAGTGTGCGTGCGACCCCGAAGAGCAATATCCTACAATAATAAATAATTATCCTACAATAACCTACAACGGTAACTTCACCTTGCTCGAGTATTAAAAAAAAAAAAAACAAATACGATCAGTAATGTATTTGCCTGTATAAATCGTGTGGGCTCGAGTTCGATCGAACCGTAAAATAACTTTGCAACAGAATTAATTTTTAAATTGAAACATGTTCGAGCGAAAACAATGGCTCACCGAAATTCGGTGCATGGATTAAATGGAAATCTAGGCCAAGTTCACCGAAATTTGGTGATCGTAGCGCAAATAATTTCATTGAGCCTAGATAATTCGCATTTTATTGCAAATAATCAATGACCGTCCAAACTATTAACCCTGATTTATGTAAAATTCAATCAAATGTATTGAGTTCTATCAATTCTTCTAAAAGAATGGAATTCTCTTCAACTATTTCCCAAGTCATCACGTTTTTTAAATTCTCAAGAATTCTATAGAAGTCCTTGAATTCAGTTGAAACCTTATAAAAACTTTTTAGAATTCCCTTAAAATCTTTAGAAATCACCTTTAATTGTTGGAAACCCTTTCAAGCCTTTTGAAATCTGCAGAATCCTCTCCATTTTCTAGATATCACGTGTAATCTTTTGAATTCCTTTCAACTATTTCGAAATTTAGCAGCTTTCGTTGACGAATGAACAGCTACTGGATTATGATGCATACGTTTTTCTTAAATTGTGCATAATACTGTAGGAATATTTAAATTCAATTTAAATCTTTTAAATCTTTTAACATTTTTTTTAATTATCTTAAAATCATTAGAATTCAGGTTTAATTATTGTAGATTCCTTCAAGTCTTTTGAATTCTGCAGAATTTTCTCGATTTCTTAGACTTCACGTATAATCTCTTGAATTCCTTTAAAAATATTTGAATTTTCTTGAATAATTCAGAATATGTATGAATTAAATTATTTTTAATTTTCCAAATTCTTCCAAAAACATGAATTTTTGTGAACTATTTCAAAATTTCGCAACTTTTGTTGACGGATGAACAGCTACTGGAATATGCTGCACACGTTTTTATTTAATTCTGCAGAATTCTGTACGAATATTTGAGTTGACTTGAAATCATTTCTATTCTTTTTAAGGTTTTTTGAATTTTTGTAAAATATTTAGACTACACGTTAAATTATTTAAAATTCTTTAGAGTCTTTTAAATTATGAAAAATGCTATCGATTTCTTAGATCTCAACCATAATCTTTGGAACTCCTTTAAAGATCTTTGAATTCTTTCGAATAATTCAGAATATAAATAGATTTATTTTTAATTTTCTGAATTCTTCTGGAAACATGAAATTATTTTTAACTATATCCAAATAAATCAACTTTGGTGGCCGGTGAACTACTACTGAATTAGGATGCACTCGTTTTTTCTTAATTCTGCAGAATTCAAAAGGTTTGAAGGGATTTACAACAATTAAAAGTGAATTCTAAAGATTTTAAGGGAATTCTAAACAGTTCATTAATGTTTCAACTGAATTCAAAGACTTCTAAAGAATTCTTTAGAATTCAAAAATCGTGTAAATCCTTATTCACGAGTAGTTAAACCGATGACCAAAGGTGATGACTTGGGAAATAGTTGAAGAGAATTCCATTCTTTCAGAAGAACTGATAGAACTCAATACATTTGATTGAATTTTACATAAATCAGGGTTAATAGTTTGGATAGTCATTCATTATTTGCAATAAAATGCGAATTATCTAGACTCAATGAAATTATTTGCGCTACGATCACCAAATTTCGGTGAACCTGGCCTAGATTTCCATTTAATCCATGCACCGAATTTCGGTGAGCCATTGTTTTCGCTCGAACTTGTTTCAATATAAAAATTCATTCTGTTGCAAAATTATTTTACGGTTCGATCGAACTCGAGCCCACCCGATTTAAACAGGCAAATACATTCAATTTTTCTAATGCTCGAAGCAAGGTGAAGTTACCGCTGTACGAGATATTGCTTTTCGGCGTCGCACGCACGCTTGCAATTAACTGTTCACCTATATGCATTTTCAATGCCCTCTAGTACCCAAAATACGCACCGGACCCAAAAATGGCTTGGTACTTTTTAATTTGAATTATTTATTTTCTATCTGCTATTACAAGGAACGACTATTCTCCTGGGACACCCTATATATATATGTATAAAATTTTTTCATAAGGACATTCGCCGGATTTTGCTGGGATTGGGTGCTAATCTGAAAAATTGCACTTGATCCCAGCGAAACCGCGGTAACATTTAAGCCATAACCAGGTCTCACGACCGTGAGATAGGCGATCACAGTCTGTCACAGAATCAATGCGACAATCTGGCAAAAGCGACCCAAGGACGAACGCCTTCTGCATTTCCCCCCAAAGTGTTTTAGCATATTGTTCACACGCAGGGATGCATTGCAGGCTATTAACCAGTGAAAGCTTGGCACCTCCAAGAGCAGCGGTGATAAAAACGATGAATTTAACAAAATGGTCGGGGTACAATCGCCGCAACTCTCTAATAAGGTCTATATACCTCTCTTTCTTTTTATTCTCCTTGGCTATGATGCTTTTGTCAGCTGGTGCCGAAAATATAACAGAAACAATTGTCGAGAATATAAAGTTCCAATATATTCGGCACTTCTCATTCTTGACAAATGACTCTATTTCCCTAGGAGCGTTTAGCGGAGCGATATTAAGATCAATGCCGTAAGAGTGACAAATATGGTAATAAAGCACTCTTAGTGCCGCATTGTGCCTTTGGATGTTGGTCGTCCCCGCATGAGTTGGACAACTAGATAGTATGTGTCCTAGATGCTCGGGATGTGCATGGCACGCCCTGCAGCTATCATCGGGAATGTCTTGGCTCAAAATGTGGCGACGGTATGTTAAAGTGAAAATGACACCATCCTCCGAGTTTCTGTGGAAGATCCTCTTATCGAGAAGCTGTTGCCGGAAGTTTTTCTCCTGTGCTTTCTCAATCCGGGTTTTCAGGAGGGAGTACTCGAGATAGATAAGATTTTATGCATTCTGCTCACTCCTGATACTGAAATTAAGTCCGAGTGTTTCAGCAGCCACCCTTTGTATAGAAACGCTTCTTTGTTCTCTTCTTCATGCTTCCTGACCATGTTAAGAAGAGGATCTCTTCCATTTGCGGCTCTATGTGCCGTACCCAAAATAATTCTGTTGTGAAGACATTTAATATATAATATTCCGCGACCACCTTGACGGCGTGAGATGTAGTGTCGCGGAACAGAAGACTTAAGATGCATGCTTTTATTTATGTGCATATCCTTTCGTGTCCCGATATCAAGGGATCGGAGCTCGTTCTTCGTTCATGGAACCGCTCCAGATAAATACCGAGACGGATGATTTCACATCCTGAATGCGGCTATGTGGGACGCCCAGGTACGTATAAGTCTCTTAAGCGCAAAGGTGTCGTATAGCGCTTCTATCGACGAGCTCAGGGTCTTCAGAGACGCCATTAAGATTTCCCCGCTTGAAATAAGCCTTGGCGCATTTGTCTAACCCAAATTACATTAATATTTCTTTAGTGTATCGTTCGAAAATCTCTAGAGCTATATGTAGTTCGTCTTTATTTTTAGCATAAATCTTAAGATCATCCATGTAAAAGACATGGGTGACCTTGAGCTTTTGATTTGCAGGTTTGCCGCCAAGGTACCTCTGAGAATGGCGAAGTGCTAGAGATAGTGGCAATAATGTGAGGCAAAAGAGGAGTGGGCTCACGGAGTCGCCCTGAAAGACACAACAATATGCTGCGGTAAAATTCCTGCCAGATGTTATATAGTCAGTCACACACTGAATGCGGGACGCGTACTGTCTTGCCCAGCCTAACTTTATGGCGAGTTGATGCATTCGTCTTTTGGTCTTATGATCAACCGTTGGTTTTGTTTTACGGTTCGCATCAGCCAAAGCTCTCGCTGCATTATACATACAACAATTGATATTCCAAAGGCCGGATTCTTCTGAAAATTGTCTACGAAGCTTTTCATCCATTTCAGTCAGATCTTGTGGTTTGGGAGAAACCTGGGTCTTGAAATTTCTCCGGGCCATAAAGCATCGGTCGTCCTCTATCGAATGCCTGCCTACGGTTGGTCTTGTCACCTCTCTTTTCCTGCTGCCGGTTTGTTCTGGCACTGGTAGAGTAGGCGCTCCCCTTACATAGCTCCTTTTTTGGAGTACTTCGGCACGGTTTTACAGACGTCGATGCGAAAAGTGCGATAGCTCTGGCTGATTCTCGCACTACAGATCATGAAATCGTGCCATATTATTCTCTCGTTCAGGGACTACACTCGCATCGTAGCATCCTTGTAAGTCGTGATTTTGTCGCTCAGTCCACCTAAATGCTCGAGGATTCCGCTGGTTTATTGCATTAACTCCATCTTCATTGGTTCCCGCAGTTCTGGAGTAGTCGACATCGTTGGCCGACCCATTGTCGGGAGCCCTGCGCATTCGATTGTTTTGAACCGCACTTACGACAACTATGTTTGGTGTTATCATTGTTGTTCCAACGAGAAGCTAGGGAAAAGGGTTCGTCCATCCTCGTAGAGCCGCGCATACAAGGATAAAGCTACGTACTCTAAGAAGTCGCCCGGTACCTCAGTGTCACCGTCGTAGACACCTCACGAAGGTGTCAGTCAGCTTTCAGCACGGTTCTCACACCACCGCTTGGGGGTTAATTCCTTCGGGATCACCCTCCTTGAAACCAAAGTTGTAAAGTAGATAAAGGAAGTTTGGTATTCTTGACAGTTTTAAATTATAAGCCAAAGAAAGACACAGCGTAATAAGCAGAAGGGGTCCAGGGATTACATTTTTTAAAGAAAAATATCATTCTCTCAATATTTTCGGTGTCGGTCCGCCAGCGGAGTGCGCATGTGCGAAAGTCGCTGGGGTGGAAGCGGCCACATTACGCCTGCTCTACGTGCAAGCAATGGCCCGTATTTAAGGGATTTTATTTTTTAGTATTTTTTGGATGTAGTTATTTTTATATAATAAGAATAATTTGAACTGAAATAAAAAGGTGGGGCATAAATATTCAAATTTCTTTCCCATATAAATGTAATGTTAAATATTTGCGCTCTGCGCAACTATTTTAGGTCAAATTATTATTAATATTAATATTATTATAATTCCGATTATGGCAAACCCTCTTTTTATGGGATTTTTTTTCTTTTCAGTATCATCATCTATGTTAAGAACAATGGAAAAAATCACGACGGCTGGAAGGGGGTTTCTAAAGTTCCATAAACATGTATCACGTATATCTTGAATGAGCCTTTTTAAACAAAAAAATTAAATTACATATTTTCTGTTCGGCTTTTCAGTCTTTTACAAATTCTTCTTTCTCTCTAATGTTTCACATTTCCGTATATTTACATTTTTTCATTTAAACACCGTCTAGGTTAGAGGGGGGGGGGGGTCAACGTAAAATTGATAAAATATTTCATTTCTATCGGAGAGATGTATGTTTGCATGTTTAAAAGTCGATTGGATGGTTGAAACTGTGTTAAAATTGGAATACAAGCTTGTGAAGATAATAAAAAAGTTAACATACATTTGTTTAAAATTTCTTATATAATTTGTACAGAGAAGTTTAACTTTGACATTTTTTAGTAATATTTCGCAGAATTATCATGATCGTTATCATCATATTCATTAAAACACAGATTGGTCCTGAATCAACCACAAACAGAACGAAAGTCAAAAAGAAAAGCGAAAATAAGGAATAAGAAAAAAGTGTCTTGTTTTTAAAATAAAGGAAAAGGTATCATACAAAAAAGTGGGACAAGGAAAGAAAAGAATGCGGTACAAGAATAAAAAGTGGAATTAAAAAAATCAATTTAAAATAAAAATATATTTTATTGGCAATCCCACTTATTTATGAAGTTTCAGAAGCAACACTGATTTAGAAAAGGCAATGAACCGTCCAATTCCTCAACTCCTATTAGTCTTTAAATAAAAGTATCAGTGGTTGCAAAAAATGCAAATTCATTAAATTCTATAAATGAGTGGAACGGAAATGCTGCATCAGCAAATTGTTCGAAGCAGTGCCACGGAGGAACGCCAAATGAGCGTGAGAAATGCAATTTTGCAAAATGCAACCAAAAGCTCGCCCACAGGTGTTCTTCGACTGAAAGCAGTGCCTTCACCCACCGATCGATCTAGAGTTAACGAAAGTAATTCGAAATCAATCATATTCATTCTTAAGTCTAGCGGTTAACGAACATCACTAAGAATTCGTGGGAAATTCTCGTTTTGATTTTGTACAACTAGCCTGGCTCGTGTTTGTCGTCGCGGTCCGACGTAAAAGAACAATTAAAATCGTAAAGCGTATTACGCTATAGTTGGACAATAGGTATCAGGAGTCAGATAACATCACGGCAAGTTAGGGTATTTTGGAAGTTTGATTTCTAATTCCTTATTCTTTTCTGACTTTAAAAACAAAATTTCTAAAAATTCTAAAGTAACAGGGACGTGACCCTGTAGTAGGGTAATATTCAAAACTCGCGGTTTTATCGTTTCGTTTTATCCGGGGATATTACATGAGTCCTTGAGTTTTATCCGGGGATATTACATGAGTCCTTTCGCCGCTGTGGACGCAGTTCACATTACTTCCGTAACACCCCTGAGCTCTAGCGTTTATAATCGTGGCAGCCTGTCCAGTATCTGTTTAAGTTTCGCGCGTAGCCATCACACCACGAGTGTGTATAGAAGCCCTGGTTTAAGGACAGCGAAGTAAAGTCATGCAAGAATTTAATGGCCTTGGCACTATGTCAACCCGAAGGCGCTTCTGCACATCCAAAATGTCATGACAAACTTCCTGCACTGGGTTTCAAGATGCTTCGCACATTTCAGTTCGCTAGCTAGGATTACCGTCAGATATTTAACCGATTCTGAGGTAGTCAGTCTCTCACCATAAAATTCAGTAGCGTGGACTTTTGACACTTTATACTTTCTCGTGGAAACGACTTGACGGGACATTTTTCGATTTACCGTGAGTCCTAAGGTATCGTACCAAGTCTCTACAATGCACAGCGGCGACGTTGTAAGACTCAGCCAAAACACAGATGGGAATCCGTGCCTCTACAATGCAGCTTAGCAGAAGTGACAGAACATCCCCGTGTATGCATCCCCGCGGCGCTATTCCTCTGACTAGGACTTTGCCGCATCTGGCTTCGAGTCGCCTCATGCGTAGTATGATACTTCTTATCCAGCTTATGAGCTGCATTCGAACGAAACACCTTGAAGTCTTTCGACAGATGATATTTGCAGGGTTAATGCTGGATGCACTCTTTGTGCTCCAGTTTTCCCACGACTACAAGAACCTCATCCCTGATATATCTCTTGACAATCTTCTCTTCCGTCTTTATGATGAAGGACGTTAAGCTGAATAGCTGGAAATCTTTAGATGCAGTGTAGCCCTCCTTCTCAGGTTTGGGAATGAAGGCCAATCTGCCATCCTTCTAGGTCGGTGGCGCGTGTTTAGGGCAACGTTTGCCCTAAATAGTTTCTTTAACAGAAAACGACGAAATCTATGCCCTTTTGAAAGAGCACTTGATAGATGCCATCCACCTCTAGTGTTTTAAGGAGGCAGAAGGTCCCAAAGGTTCATTCCAGCCTTTAACCTCTCGGTCGGTTTGAGTTCGCTGTAAATCCGGAAAGTGTACTTCCATCATGTGACTCAGCATTGCTTCTTCGTCTTAGTCATGCTCACCACCATCCAGCCTTATGGGCCAGTTGCGAGCTTCCGGATATTTCTATCATTCCACCATTCTGCTCCTCTTTTAGACCTAATTGTACTTTTCGGGCGATTGTTCTCGTATGATGTTAATACAGCCCTCTGCAGAAAATCCGCGCCGTTCTCTAACCCCTCTAACTTACCGTAGCTTGCTAGGAATTCCACAAGCCTGCCTTTGAGTTCTTCTTTATTTGAGTCCTAAAGTGTATTCCTAGGATTTCTAATCTTTAAAACCACCGATTATCCTAGAGCTAATTGGAACATGATATATTTGTGTTGCGAAAGAGACTCTTAATCAGAGATACTCCAACACTCTCTTTTTGTCCTCATTGCTTTCGAGCATGAAGTCAAATCAACAACTTTATTCCTCTTTTAATCTGAAATGTAGCAGTGTCGCCCCGATTTATAATCTCCGGCTTAGTTCCAACGAGGTATTAAATTTAATCTCTTCCTCTGTCCCTAATTTTTGCAATTTCCCGCACAGCATCACTCGGTAAATAAGCCGAGGCGACAAACACCTCTAGCAATTATCCACTACTGCTCCTGAGACTAACCTTAATGACGGTGAGGTCTCTTGAGCAAAGCTTAGAAACCAGCATCGCTTAATGGCTATGCATGTCCTTAGTGCTCATTCGCGCGGCTCCTTATATGTGGAGATCATAGAAATTTCGGTTTCAGTCATTGACAGGCTAATTCTTGGTGTTTTCGGATGCTTATGATCGACTCCTCTTGCCTCAGCAGCCCCCCTGTAAGTTGCCTTCGCTTTTGTTTGCAAGCCTCACTAAGAGGGTTCTTCTTTTCTTTGTGCCACTATAGTGTTTCGCTTCCTCACGAACAGCCCCGTTATCAGGGCTAACAAGAGAGTCCCGGGTGGAAGCCCTCATTGATTTTATTTGTTTTTTCTGTGTCACCTATTTGGTCCCACGAGAAGCTAGAGAAATAAGGAACAACACCTGCAGCACCCTGCTTCCAGGAGGCGGGTATAAGTATTATGAGATTCAACATTGTGCCCCAAATTCCACGTTCATATACCTCCTTTGTAGCCCCGACACGTCTGCCTCGATTAAGGTGTAAGCGCGCTGGGTTATTCAAGACTTGGGAGCATGAGACCTGGTGCTCTCAATATTCCTTAGTTCCTGTGAGCTATTCCAGGTCCACAGTCCGATGAGACCTTTAAGCCCTCCCACCAAAATATAAAGTCACGCGATCCCTAAGGAGAGTTCACATTGAGTAACGAAAAACCAAATAGAAATTCTTAACTTATTTATAGGTTAGGTCTGATCTTGATTATAACTCATCTACTGAGCTTTGACGTCATTGCGTAAATGAGGCATAGTAATAATGGATCTAACCCATAGCAGATATTTCGCTTTTGCCATTATGCTTTAAAATTAATATTGCAAATAAACAAATATAATTATTCATGAAAACGTCACTTGAACCATACCATCACTTGCAAATTATATTTATATTCCTAAATCACACCCGATATCGTCGCATTTGCTAATCACTTGTCCACACATGGTGCACAACTTCTGTTATAATTACCTGAAGAATGTGCATCCTGCATTGATAAGGTGTTTTCAAAGGTTATGAAACACCTATATCCGATGCCAGGCTTTATGCTCCAGGGTGGTCTGTCTTTCAACAATTTTAACTCCCTTTAAGCTTTCATTGCAGAAGTACAAAAAGGAAGTTCTAAAAACTCGCGAGGCAGTAAAGATCGAGGCCACATAGACGCTTTTACCATGAATTCAAACTCGTAAACGCCAAAGGAATTTGCAAATGCTATACATTGACCACAAGCAAGTGTTTCCTACCATAATTCATGACTTTTTGCTTAAAGTATTAAAAATGTAAAAAGCTTCACACGCATTATGGACTTTCTAAGTCGTGCGATGATGTTTTACGGCGGGTATATTTTAAAGAGACTCCTTCAGTGCACTATGGTTCTACTTAGCTTCAAATCTATGGAGCACAACGCTAAATAGCATGTTCCATGGGTTCATAATACATGATAATGAGGATGCTCATCATATGGCATCATATAGTTTTCCAACTGTATCGTCATGGAGTTCGGACTAGATAAATACAGAACAGTGATTTAATCAGAGGAGAATTAGGGACCACAGAGTTAGAGACCGAGTTCGAAAATGACATCGAGGCAATGGCTGCGGGGGAGTCATTTAAATATCTGGGTATTCTCAAATACTGATGTCAAGGACTATAAATAAGAACAATGTCCTAAAACTATGCGTAGTCAATAAATGGCTCCCACAAGCAATGAAAACAATATATGTAGAGAACCGCTACTACGCTTCTGGCCGATATTTTAGAATCACTGGTGCAGATACTGCCTGTGAGTATCACACGTTCCCCGCAATCGCAGGGCAGTGACAGAGTGGACTTTCTTCAAGCCATATCTTATGTCTGTGGTTCCGGAGGTTTTCGTATTCTATAAACATTTCTGTTAGGACTTTGATTTCCTTTACATCGAGCTTGAGTAATTCCTTCGCTCGGTGAGGCTTGTCTGCAGCCAGAGACAGAACTCCACTCGTTTTGATGTTCCATGGTGAGGCAACTGTTAATATCTTCAGTAACTAACCTACTGGAAATGCCTGCAACTGGCTCAGGTCCAGTGAAATTTTTTTTTGCTGCTAGTTTAGCTAGCCAGTCCGATATCTCATTGCCCTTGTTTCCACTGTGTCCAGGGATCCAAAGCGGAGTCACTCGGTTTTCTATCGCTAGTGTATTCAGTGCCTCAAAGCACTCTCAAACTAGTAGTGACGTGGTTGTTGTTCCATTCAGAGCCATGACAGCAGCCCTGCTGCCTGAGCAGATACGCGCACTGGAGTATGGCCATAATCTCAGATTGTAGAATTGTGGAATAGGACCCATTTGCAATTGTGAAGCCCATTCTATTCCTTCTACGATACACACCGGCTCCTGCGTTCTCCCTGTTCCTGGAGCTATCTGTGAACCAGTTGTCTCCATCACTGGGCAGGTGTGCTTCATTATTAAGCCATTTCACTCTTGTGGATAGGCTAATACGATACTTCTTGTCAAAGAGATAGCGACGAGTGGATATTTTGTCCCTGAGCATGCTCAGTGTCGGCCTACTCGGAATATCGATTTGTATCCGCATTATTGCTGAGATACTGCTATCATTTACCATATTTAATCTGCAGGCCGCCTGCGTAGCCACGGGCTTGCTGGTTAGATGTAGGGGCTCCAAACCTATAAGTGCCGGAGAGCGCATTCAGACGCTGACCTCGCATTATAAGTAATATATCGTCCGCATAGCCTATAACGTGGTGGCCTTGACTCGTGAGCAGATAAAGTTTATCTACAATCAAAGACCACAGCAGGGATGATAAAACACCTACCTGAGGACATTCCGAGTCAACGGATCCACATAAAGCAATATCACCCTTACTTGTAGTTAGGTTCCTATTAGCCAACATGTGGAAGGTCCATTCTACAACTACCATAGGCACTCCATGTGAGATCATGGCCGCCCTGATCACCTCTCCCAAGCACACAACCAAGCACCACAGCAGGGGTGATAAAACACATACCTACAGACATCCCGAGTCAACGGTTCCACATAAAGTAATATCACCCTTACTTGTAGTTCGGTTCCTATTGGCCCACATGTGGCAGGTCCATTCTACAACTGCCATAGGCACTCCATGTAAGATCATGGCCGCCCTGATCACCTCTCCTGAGGTGTAGTTAAAGGCTCCTTCAATATCCATAAAGGTTCCAATCGCAAGGTCTTTCAGCTTCAGTTGTCCTTCGATTAGGTAACTGCTGTGCTTAGGGCCGTCTCCGTCGAGTAACCAGGCCTATAGGCGTGTTGATGCTTGTGAAGTGGCCTACTTGAGATGACCTTATCGTGAATATATCTTTCCACAGATCTTTCCACAGTTTTTCGTAGGAAAGATGTGAGGCTAGTGGGACGGAAATCCTTGGGTGATGTATACCCAATCCTGCCTGCTTTCAGAATAAAAACTACTCTGGCACCCCTCCATGCCGCCGAAACGTAACCCAAAGTCAGACTAGCCCTAGCAAGTCTCACAAGTCACCACCACTGTTAGGGGGTCAGCCCTCTGAGCGGCCTTCAGTCCAAGCCCCGACGACTTCCTGGTAGGGTGCTATCCGAGCCCCTTCCCCGTTTCTGAGCCTCAGTGCTGGTTATCGGCGCTGTAGTTGCCGGTGTGCCAGATACTGCAGATGCTATACTAGCCCGCTGCGCTTGCCTCTTCAGTCTCCTTTTCTGGGAACCGTTGAGGCGTTTTTGATTGGGGGACTGATTGGCCGCTCCCGTTTCCGTAACCTCACTCAGAGCGACCGCCAATCCCTCAGCATACCAGATGAGCCTGTCTATAGGGATCATTTTCAACCACCCTGGAGAGCTCGTTAATAGGGATCCTTATATCCATATCCATACGCATGCAGGCCGAGGCCCTTTTGATCCCTATGTCCCTAACGCCTGCCTACTAAGTACAAGGTCATACAGCCCCCAGGGAAGGTATATGCAGGTAGCAAAGCGAGTGTAAAAGTTAATGGACAAGTAAATGACTGGTTCTATTTTAGACAAGGTTTTAGGCAAAGATGCATAATTTCCTCATGGCTATTTATTATATTCATGGACAAGTGCCTAAGAATGGCCCTCCTCGGCAAAGAATGTTGAGCAAACTGAACACAAGCATAAAGAATATGGCGCTAAAAATTAACGCAAACAAAACAAAATTATGTCGTTAATTAGAAAATGGTGAGGAAACATTTTGTAACGTTGTCCTAAACGATGAGAGAATAGAACAAGTTGATAAGTATATATATCTTGGTAGCCTATTCACTCCTAGTGACGGGAAGATAAAAATGGAGTTAGATAGGCACTGTAAAAAAATTTACGATAGAATTTTCCCAAAAATCGTGCGGGCAATGGAAAAAATTTGAAAAAATTCTGGAGTATGAGGAAAACTGTTTTAAACAAATTGCAGTTGAGAAATTTTAGAAATAATAAACATTGTTGCTTAAAAATATAAAAAATTTTAAAAATTAAAAATATTAAAGCCATTCAAACTGCCAAATGTAAAGGATGAGCTCTATAATTATTTTACTGGATTACAAAATGGAATTTTGTATTTTTCATTATTTTTCGTGCAATCAAAATTTGAATTTTCTTTTTTCCGACGTAATTTAAAAATATAAAAATATTCTTTTTATCAAAAAAAGTCATTAGGATAAATTGTTTGCCTTTTTAATAATATAAATATACTTACGTATAATTTTCAAATTCAGAAAAAAGTAGCCTAAAAAATTTTCAAAATGCGCTCCCTTTTTGAATTTTTATTCCAAGTGGCTGGTTAATGAACAAAAAGTGTGCTAAAGATCGATTTGATCCGTTCATTTTTCCATCGTAAAAACTTGATTTTCGGATTCAAGGAGTCTCAAAAGAAGATCCGTTTAAAAACGTGATGTCAAATTTTCGTCGATTCTAATACATTCTCAATCATAAATGATGAGAATGTGAAATGAAAGGATCTACTCTACCGTTGCAATGGATGAATGTCGCTCTAAAAACCGCTTTGCTGATCAGGATAGCGTCTGCGCCAGATAAGAATGCTTAGTAGGACGTATCGAAATGATTTTAATGTCAACATTCTTTATATCTTATTGTTGCAACATATTGAAAATAAATTCCTATTAATGTATATCACTCATTATATGGTCAAATAGATGAGAAATTTACCATGACTCTAAGAAACTAGCGAAAAAGTTGACGTTTTTCGATTTTTTGAAACTTCAAAGTCAATTAGGGAAGGTAAAAAATATTATTAACGAAATTATCTTTATACAGGTATAAATAGGCTTGATTTGAACTATTTTATTAATAATTAAAAAAAAATTCTGTTCAAATTTGAAGAAGAGATTCGTTTTTTGAGATTTTGAGCTATATCTACGATGTGGAAAGAGAAGACATTATTTTTTTATGAAAGTTTTGGAGAGTGTTTTTGACTCCCGAAATAAATTTTTCATTGATATTAAAAGTTCATGCAAACAACTTTTTTTCAATATGCCCTAATGCTTAGCTTCGCGTCGGTCGCTCTCTGGCGAGAGCGTAGGCACATGGCGCCCTTGCGGATTTCCTAGCGAACTACCCATCCAGAGCAGCAATATTTAAATATTAGCACTTATTAAAAGCAAAGCACTGCAAAAAATTAATCAGAAACGATAAATGAATTTTTTGCATGCAACATGTAAATCATTTATTACATACTAATGTGAACAACAAATGAAAATGAATCTTTGAGATGAATATACCATTGATAAATAATTTCTCAAAAAATGTGTAAAATTAATTTATCATGCTAATTTATCATGCTAATTTATCAAATATTTTAAGGCAAAATATCTTCCTGAACCTGCGACAATACTTAAAGAATCTTCAAAAGAATTTACCTAATCTTCGTAGAAAATCAAACATTATTTTTGGAACGATTCTCAACGTTCAGTAGGAATCATTTAATTCCTTAAATAGGAGGGATTATTCCCAAATTTTTGTATAAATTACCATCTATTTAGGGAAATTTCCCCAAAACTTTTAGGTATGATCTAATTGTCTAAATTTTAGGGAATTGTCCCCAATTTTTTACGCTGGGCGAATTAAGGAAATTAAGCAGGTTATCGGTAGAACAGGGCCCATTATTAGAACCAAAAAATATATCAAATAAACCTAAAGAGGCAATACATAATTCTAAATTGATACCGCATGGACAAATTCATGGACATAAAGAAAGCTAGATAGATATCCCGGTAAGAAGAGAAGAATAGACAAAAACTAATATTGGCTGTGCTTTCGATGAATTTAATTCCTTCTAATCGGTCCACAAAATATGTGCACTTACATAGTTTCTATTCCTCTGTGTGCAACATAAGTTTGGAAATTTTAACTCTTTTTAATGTTATTTTTAATTCCATACTTACATGCTTTATTTTCGATTATTTTAATTCCTTCTAATCGGTCCATAAAATATGTGCACACGCATAGTTTCTATTCGTCTTTGTGGAAAATAAGTTTGGAAATTTGAATTTTTGTGTCTGCCATAATGGTGGAGGAATTTTAATTATAATATTTTATATTGTTTAAACAAATTATAGATTTAATCATATAATAAATAATAATAAATTCATTTAATAACGTTGTGTAAGGTAAACAAAATGTATTTATCTATAAACAGAACTATAAAAATATTATTGGCCAAAATATTACAAATTATGTCTATTAACATAATTATTTTATATTCATAAGTGATCGATTAAGAAGGCTAGGTTTTGCGTCTTCAAAGTGACATTATTATTCTTCTTTCTATTCTTTCTTTTGCATTCCTTTATTTTTTAATTGCTTTCAATACGCTTCCATTACAATTTTCTAAATCGATTAAAAAGAATAGAGTTTTCTTTTTTTTCTATTCTTTGGTGGAACTTTCTATGGAGCAAAATTCACGTGTGAACGGAAATTCAGATTGTGAATGATCCTGCAACCGCAGGATTTTTCCAGGGTCGGTTGCTAATCTGAAAAATTGCACCAGATCTCAGCGAAATCGCGGTAAAATTCCAGCCATGAGCACGTCTCACGACGT
>JAAAKG020001622.1:0-21793 GCA_010014905.2 Druon quercuslanigerum
TAAAGTATATATTTTTAAGTATATTTTTTTTGAAACTCGACAGGAAGAAGAGGCAGAAGAAAAAGGGGAAAAAATAAGAAACAAGGGGAAAATATACTGTGTGGTAGCTGTCGTTTTGTAAGGATATGAGTGAAAAATAGTAAGGGTCGTCTGGGTTGGTTGGAACGGTTGGTCAGGAAACTCAAGTCCATAAAAATGTTCAATGTATGAGAATCCATTGGGGCACGCCAATCACAATTTTTCGATTAAAATGTCGGAGCAGGTGGTGCGATTTAATGCTTCTCTCTTCGTCATCCAGGAAAATACAAGAAAAAATTTTTAATATTCGACTTGTTTCAACAACTATTAACTAATAAAATGGTTGCCCCAACTAATAAAACGGCAGCACTGTATCTTACAAACTAAATATAGTTGTTCCAGCTAACCATTTTTTCACTGGACAATCAGGGTGGCGACTTGACCGGGAAAGCGGGAAATTTTCGGAAATTTTATTGACCCGGAAAAACCGGGAAATGACCGGGAATTTGATTGAAAAACCGCGAATTTATTAATGGTCGTAGCAAAATACAAATTTTAATTATTTATATAATAGTTATCGTTTTTATTTTAGGACAGGGAGTTTTGGTCGAAAAATATAATTTCCCTTGGGAGAGAGAATTTTGGAAATGGAAGGGGATTTTTTAAAACTTTAAATAGTTTTTAGAGTAGATAATATTTCGAAAAGGAAATATTTCAAAATTATAATATAAATTATTTTTACATTTTACGGTTAAAAGAGAAACTATTTTGTTAGAAATTATTTTTACTTTTAGAAGGTCCATAATTTTTATTAAAAATTCATCTCTTTTTAAAAATGTAACTACGCTGTTGAAAATAATTTTTTTAAACAAAAATTTAACTATTCAGTTCAAAATTGTTCTTTTCTTGATCAAAACTTAACAATTTGAATGTAGATTTGTCTTTTTAAATTAAAAATGCATTTATTTCGTTGAAAATAAACGTCTTTTGTTTTAAAAAAAATCGACTTCGGGTAGAAAATGATTTTCTTCTCTAAAAATTTTCTCCTTGTTAAAAATTCTTCTTTTTGTTTGAAAATTCGAGTATCCCAGGTCAATATTTATCATTTTAGTTGAAAATTTATCTTTTAGGTTAGAAATAAATTTAATTGGTTTAAAAATAAACTACTTTGCAGAAAATTAATTTTTTCATTGAAGATTCTTCTTTTTTCTTTTGATGAAAACAAATTTTTTTAACGAAAATGTAATTATATTTCTGGAAATCCGATTTTTTTGTAAAGATTTCACTTTTTAACGGGTTATTTAATTTAAGAAGTAAACTATGTTTTTCCTTGAAAAATTCTTTTTTTTTTGTAAAAAATTAATCTTATTGATTAAAATTAAAAATTTATCTTTTTTTATATACAAAATTCATTCAGTTAAAGGTTTATCATTTTAGTTGAAAATGTATCACTTTGGTTGAAAGTTAATTTTTTTAAATTGAAAGTTTCTTGTAAATGGAAATTCAAATAGTTTAATTAAAAATTCACGTATTTTGTTAAAAAATCGGCTTTTTGGTAAAAAAAGATTTTTTTTGAATGTTTAAAGATTCTTCTTTTTGGTTAAAAATTCAAGTATTCCAGTTCAATATTCGTCATTTTAGTTAGAAACACATCTTTAAGGTTAGAAATAAATTCACTTACTTGAAAAATAAACGCTTTTGTTGAAAATTATTATTTTTTTTTTGAATATTCATTACTCAAATTGAAAATTTATTTATTTGTTTGACAAATAAGGTATTCAATTGTAAAATTGTTTTTTCTTTAGATGAAAAGGAAATTTTTTACGGCGAATTTCACTATTTTTCTAAAAAATATTATTTTTTGCTAGTATTAACTTCTCAACGGGAAATTCAACTATTCTATTTTTAGTTGAAATTTTATCTTATTGGCTAAAAATTCATGTTTGGTTTAAAATACCATTATACCAGTTAAAGATTCATAATTTTGTCTGAAAATGAATTAATTTTGCAATTTTTGTCTCTGTCGTGTTAAATGATTTTCAAAACATCACGATTTAAAATTAATATTTACGTTTTGCAAAAATATGAATATGTTACTTTTAATTGACCGGAAAAATGGAAAAACTTGACCGGGGAAATTGAAAATCGTGATCGGGAAATGACCGGGAAAATTAAAAATCTTGATCTGGAAATGACCGGGAAAGTTGAAAAACTTGACCGCGAAATGACCGGGAAGTTGAAACTTGATCAAAACATTTTTTCCACTTCCTTAATTGAGTCAAATAGCGAGCTTAGCGAATTCTTGACTTTAAATTTTCGCGCTAGAAATAGAAAGATCTTGGAAAATACAATACGGATAAACTGCCTAATTACAATTTTCCAATTAAAATGTCGCACTGTATTGTAGAGCGTTGTGAATCGGTCGCTTCAATAGCGATTTCCATTATCGGTCATACGGTGTGATAATTTTCGATCAAGCTCGCTATGCATGCCAAAACGTTACCTGAGTTTCGAAAGTGATCCTTAGTCCTTGTGTTTACCCCTGTGAAATCGATTTTCAGACATGCGGAAAGATATTGTTGTTCGAAAATTTCGAGAGTTAACCATGTCCTCTTGATTCTAATTAATTCCAGGATACACTGTGTTTTTTCTATTCCACTGCAATTGTTCATTATTGGAAAAAAAAATATTTCGATATCAACCAAAATTAAATTTTTCTAAAAAAAGATCTTCTCACTTCGCTCACAGTGGAGCGAAGTCGGAAGATCTTTTTTCAGAAAAATTGAATTTTGGTTAATATCGTTAGTTTCGAGTTCGCAATGTTTCAGAAAAAAGAAAAAGTTTAATTTTGGCTAATGTGGAGCGAAGTGAGAAGATCTTTTTTCAGAAAAATTTAATTTTGGTTAATATCTTTAGTTTAAAGTTCGTAATCTTTTTTTAGAAAAATTCAATTCAAACATTTTCAAAATCCCAGTGGAGCGCAATGAAAAGATCTTTCTTCAGAAAAATTTAATATTTTTAATATTTTCTTTTATTTAAAGAGTTAACTTGATAATCGGCAATCGGATGTTCCGTAGTTCGATTCTCAGGGGAGAGAAGTGAGAAGATCTTTTTTCAACAAAATTTTATTTTCGATCCAGTCAGAAATGACGTTAAGTATTTCTTATTTTATTTGAAGATTTAACTTGATCGATAGTTTTAAATTCTGTTTTCATAGATTGTAAAATGGCGTCTGTAGTGATCGATAGTAAATACATTTGATGATAATACAAATTTTTTTAAATATTAACCAAATTCAAAATTTTATTTGGTTACTTTATTTGGATTCCAACTCCTAATAGCCACCCTGAGTCTCTCCTTTTTGCAAACTGGAGATATCTTCCGGGTGGAGACTTGACCGGGAAATCAGGAAATGACCGGGAATTAAATTGACCGGGAGAACCTGGAAATGACCGGGAATTTTATGAGACCGGGAAAAACCTGAAAATGACCGGGAATTTTATGAGACCGGGAAAAACCTGGAAATGACCGGGAATTTTATGAGAACGGGAAAAACCTGGAAATGACCGGGAATTTTATGAGACCGGCAAACCCCAAAAAATGACAGTGAATTTATTTTTTGAACGAGAATTTGACCAATTTTTATGAAAAAGTCTGCCATACTTCGATTTAAGCCATTAAAAAAACTAGTTAAATTATTATTTTTTTCAATTATGATATTCAGTTTAGAATGCTCTATTCGAAAATCTTCGATTTTAAAAATTGTCCATTTCTGCTCCTTCATTTTTAAGCGTACATTTTCATTTAAAGAATTTTAAAATTCAGTTTTAAAAACCTAAAAAATACAAAATTAGAAGCTTTAGGATAAATAGTTTTAGTTTATCAACTGTGAATATAAATTAATTAATGATTTTAAAACTGAATTGTACTTAAAGATTTAAAAAGTGAATAATAAATAATTTTACAAAAAATTCGGAATCAGTTCACAATTATAGGATTTTCAGATTTTAATGTTAAAAGTTAAACTGTTTTAATTGGAAATTCTTTTTAGTTAAACAAATTTAAACGCCCGATTGAAACTTTATAAACTATTTTTAATTTTAAAATAACTTCAAAATAATATATTATAATTAAATTCTTTTCCTAATCTTCAAATATTATTTTAGTCTAAAAAATTTCATTTAAAACGATTCAATTTAAAAGTTTTTAATAAAGAAAAAAAAATTATTTAATATTTAAAAATATCTGGCTGTTAATTTAAAATCAGTATAATAACAATTAGGTACCTATTGCTTAAAAAAAATTTCGATTAGGTTAAATAAGATATTTAGAAATTACGAAAAAGTTCAAAATTAGTTACAAAATTTTCCTACCAAAATTTGAGTGCAAGTAGTCCCCGGCCTAATTTAAAACACAAAAATAGATTTTGGAAGATTTCGAACAAAAAATTTAGAGCCTTTTTTAAAATTTGAAAATACTTCAGAAGAATGAAACACCTTTCCTAGAGAAATTGTAAATGATTTTTTATTTTTAAAAATTAATTATAAGAGAATTTCTAAAAAGATTTTGAACGATTTGAAAAATTATCAAGCATGAATGTAGCATATTTTAAGGAAATCTTTTTATTTGGCAGCATTTAACAAGAAAGTGTATGAAAAGTTTTATAAAAATTGACATAAATTTAAAAGATATTTAGAAGTTCTAAAAAAATTTTAAACAACATGTAAATGTTTTAAGATTTTGAAATAAAATTTTGTAGCATTTTTCGAGATTTTTGAACTGTTTAAAGTAAAAGTTATTTAATTTTTAATTTAAGAAGTGTTCAGTTTACAAAAAAAGTAATTTTTTACAGTGAATTTGAATCTTCGAACTCCATCATTTATAAAAGTTAAAAAATTTTATTTGTCAGTTTATGTTTATTTCATTTAAAATTGTCAAATTATTGCATTTAAAAGTTTACACTTCAGGTTTAAAAGTTAAATATTCAAGTGTTCCGTTTTGAGTACTTCAATTTGCAACTCAGCTTTTTTGACTTCAAATAAAAATTTTTTTGATTTCGAAGTTCGATTTAAAAAAATTTCTTTGGCCATGAAAAATGTTTGCGAACCGGGAAATGACCGGGAATTTTGTTCTTTTATTAAAACGGTCATCCTGCGCCTTGCCTGAGCTTGAATAATTGGACTAATTTTAAATATTTTTTAATTCTTCAGTAGAGAGTAAATAATTTGAAAGCAGCACGATCTGTCTAATGGCAGTAATTAACCTTTGTTCACCTGAACATACTCGAGCGAATACTTGTCCTTATCTCATTCACATTTGTCAGTCGAAGTCGCGAAATTCTTGCACGATAATAGCAGTGGTAGCGCCTTTAGTTTCAAAAAGCGAGGAAGTAGTTTGATTTCGCGTCGTCTTTCTGCCACCCTGCCTCCTCTCAGCCCTCTGAATTTCTGACTCCTTACCTCTTTCTCATTCCATTTCGTCAACCCCCATTCCACCCTTAGTTCCTTTGTGTCTGAGTCCAGAGGCACCCGAAACGAGCAGGAAGCTCGCGTCTTCGAGCTTGTAATAAAGCATACAGTATACACTATACACGCAAGCACGAGTTCTCTTAACAGACCTAACTGAGGCTTTCAGGGTGACGAATGCCTCCCGCTTTTTAGCCACTTATTGTTAACGTCTCGTTACCCTGGCAAGACTACCCAGACTCTTTGCCACTGTTGATTCCGACAATGAGAGACGAGTACCCATCAACAATGACAGAATCTCGACGAACAATGGAGATTGCCAGAAGTAGGCGATCATCCCTGATCACATTTCATTACTCCATTTCAAAGCAATGAGTACTTATTTCATTAGGGTCTCGTATCAGACGAATATTATTTCACTTCCACTCGTAATCCTAGAATTAACAGACTGGCGACTTGATCGGAAAGCCGGGAATTTTATTGCCCGGGAAATGACCGGGAACTTTATTGACCTGGAAATGACCGGGTATTTTATTTACCGGGAAATGACCGGGGAAAATCGGGAATTTATTTCTGATGGCAGTAAAATCTTCTCTGATCACATTTCATTACTCCATTTCTAAGCAATGAGTACTTATTTCATTCGGTCTCGTATCAGGCGAATATTATTTCACTTCCACTCGTAATCCTAGAATTAACAGGCTGGCGACTTGATCGCAAAACCGGGAAATGACTGAAAATTTTATTGACCGGGAAATGACCGAAAATTGACCGAGCATTTTATTGAACGGGAGATGACCGGGAAACGGCTAGGAATTTTATTTACCGGGAAAAATCGTGAATTTTATTGACTGATAAATGACCGGGAATTTCATTCACAGGAGAATGACCGGGAATTTGATTGACCAGGAAATCCGGAAATTTATTTCTGATGACAGTAAAATCCAGGGTTTCATTATTTAAATAATTGTCAATATAGAAAAGTGACTTCTGCTTTATCTACTGTCATAGGGCATATACGTTTATTTATTAGGTAACAGATTAATTTACTTATTTGAATTTCAACTACTTGGCTAAAAATTAAACGCATTGAACGCATTTTTCAATTGAAAATTCATCTCTGGTTGAAAATGTAACTACATTGTTAAAAATAATTTTTTATCTAGAAATTTAAATATTCCAGTGGAAAATTGAACTATTTTACCTAAAATACGTTTTTTATGGGAAAAATGTGATTTTTAATAAAACATTTAACCCTTTTTTTATTTATTTTATTTAACCAAATTTATTTTCACCCTCTTTTTTCCATTGTTATTTTTGTGTAGAATGAGTCAAAAAGTAAGGTACTTTGGAAGTCTGTTTTTGACTTTTGAATCTTTTTCAAAAATTTATCTTTTTTTTTAATGAAACTTCAACTATTTCGCTATAAATTGACATTTTTTGCTTGAAAATTCAACTATTTATTTGAAAATTTATGTACTTTGTAAAAAATGCTTATTTTTATAGCAAATTAATTAATTTTTATGGTTGAAAATTCCTATTTTTTATAAAAATTTCAACTGCCCCAGTTCAAGATTCATCATTTTAGTTGAAAATTCATTATCTCGATTAAATATTAATTTCTGCAACTGAAAATCAAACTGTTCCATTTTTAGTTGAAAATCAATATTTCCTAGTTCAAAATTCTACAATTTAAATGAAAATTTGTCTTTTTTAATAGAAAATTCAACTATATCATTAGTTTGTTTGTTTAAAAAATATTCCTGTCAGTTAATGCTTTAATTATGACATTTAAATATTTATCATTTTAGTGGAAAATTCATATTTTTAAGGTTGGAAATAAAATTAATTCCATTTATTTCATTTTTTGATATAAATTTTTCATTATCTTTTTCTGCTGAAAATGAACCTTTTTGGTCTAAAGTTGATCTATTTAATTTTAATGTTCATCATTCTTAATTTAATTATTTAAATTGAAGATTTAAACTAAATAATAAAAATTAAAGTATTTCATTTTCGCTGAAAATTGGATTGATTTTTAGTTCAAAATTCAACTATTCAGTAGAAAATTTGTCTCATCTAATTGAAAATTCAGACTATTTAGTTTTTTTTTTGTTGAAAAATTGTATTTTTTTATAGAAAATTAGTCTGTTTATTTGAAAAGTAATCTTTGTAATTTTAAAATTCATATTTGTGCTTAAAATTTTGCAACCTTCTGAAATTATTAATAACTAAAATATTTATTACATATTTTTCTTTTTCGTTTGTTTCAGGTAAGTTTCTGTTATTAATAATAGACATCAAGCGTTTTCGAGGGACCGGTAAGAATAATTAATTAACAAAAAGTATTATTTTTTATTTTTAGGAAATTAATGAATACTTACTTATTATTTGAATCCGACAAAATTTATTAGGTTTAATCACGCATTTCTTGTTTGTATTATTTCGCATCACGAGAAAATATTTTTCATCCTTTCGAAAACTAAACTGTCACTTAACAAAAAGTTTCTTTTTTCCATTTCATATTCTTTTCATTCTTAAAAAGAATAGTTGAAAACCATTTTCAGTTATTATGATTTAAAAAATGAGGGTGGCGACTTGACCGGGAAACTGGGAAATGAACGGGACTTTTATTGATCGGGAAATGACCGGGATTTTTTATTGGCCGGGAAATGACCGAGAATTTTATTGACCGGGAAATAACCGGGAATTTTATTGACCGGGAAATTACTGGGAATTTTATTGATATATAAATTCCCGGGCATTTTATTCACCGGGTAATGACCGAGCATTTTATTGACCTGGAAATGAACGGGAATTCAATTGACCGGGAAATGACTGAGAATTTTATGCGCCTATTTTTGAAAATAAAAAAAACTTGACCGGGAAATGACCGGGAAATGGAAAAACTTGACAGGGAAATAATCAGGAACAAATAAACAAAAACTTGACCGGGAAATGACCGGGAATTTGAAATCGTCATCCTGAAAATATAAAAATAAAACTTTTAAGTTTAGGATGCAATAATATTAAAAGATTATACTTCAAGTTAAATTCCACAATGTCTCTTGCGAAATTGTGTTTGCGAAAGCATGCACGAATGGAAAGACACGTGACTGTAATACTACAACTAGAGTTTCATAAAGTTTGAAATCTTAGGTCGCTCAGATTATTAAACTTGATAATCGCGTTTATTTTCGCTCTCTTGAAGAAGAAAGGATTCGACTACATCCCCTGAATTTTCTCTTTCTTTCGAATCCAGTGCTAATCCTCAATCCATTAATCCTGGAAAGTCGTCCTTGGTTGAGGAAATTTCTCACCATGCTCGGAGAAGCAACATTAATACGAGGATTAATGCTTGAAATGCGTGTACAGGAATTTATGGCACAGTGGAGATAGCGGGGAAATAACGAATATGATCTTCTCGCCGGTCATGCGAGATTTCAGATATAAAACGAGGTGACAACGCGTAAGCTAGCTTATGGCTCTTTCTGGCTAGCAAGTCATTCAACTTATGGTCGACAATAACTCTCTAACAAAAAAAGGATAAATAGGCTTTATGGCTATGAAGACATTTGCTTTTCAATATTACTTACGTTTGTAGATATAGCTTAATACTCTCGTACTTTTGAAGAAAGGCTTTATCTACATTAGCAGTCGGGGATACTGAGGTAAACGTGTTTGTATCTTTACTGATTTGTATATTCCTATAAATGATTCTTCTAGGAAAAAATTATCATTCTTTTCTAATTTGGATACAGTGAACCCTAGAGATAGGGCCCCCTGATATTGTGCTTCCGAGATTTGACGCCGCGCCGCAAGAAGGAGTGAAAGGAGCTGCGCAAGGTAACCGGCGGTCGCTCAGGCGTGAAGAAACAAAAGCGATTTCTACGAAACGGCACTTTATCTGGGTGATACCTCAACTATTCCAGCCTCAAGACCGGCACAGTCTCAGAGTCTCACTGTAGCTGAAAAAACCTGGAAAAGGCAGGGAATTTTTTTTTTAGGTCGGGGAATTGTTTCGAGTGCGACCAATCGTCTATGCGAAGTATTTTCTGAGAAAATTGACCGGATTCGAGCTTCTGGCTTTACGATGATGCTACAAGCTGAGAAAGAGACTTTGAAAATAATTCGCGTCAGTGACTTCGAATTTTCTAGACGACAAACAGAATGGTTCGTCAAGATTGAGATTTAGAAAGATTTGACAAAATCTTCAGGGTTACTACCAATCGTCTTTGCGAAGTATTTTCTGAGAAAATTCACTCGATTCGAACTTCTGGCTTTACGATGATGCTACAAGGTGAGAAAGAGACTTTGAAAATAATTCGCGTCAGTGACTTCGAATTTTTTTCAGACGACAAACAGAATGTTTCATCAGGATTGAGAGTTAGGCAGATTTGACAAAATCTTCAGGGTTACTACCAATCGTTTTGGTGAAGGAGTTACACCCAGGATTGACATGATTCTAGCTTTGCAAGGTAAAAAAAGAATCTTTGAAAGCAAGTCGCGTAGGTGTTATCGAATTTTGTACGCAAGAAACGACATTTTTCGATAGTTTAAGAAGTGAGGCAGTTTTGTAAAAAATTCTTCTTGTTTACGACCAATCGTCTTGGCGAAGTAGTTCCTTTGCTTCTGACATTAAGCTTGCGCTATAAGCTAAAAAAACCTTCTGTCTTCCACAGTCTTAGGAATTAGGTAGTTTTGACCAAAAATCTTCACGTTTACGACCAATCGTCTTTGCAAAGTAGTTTCTCCGAGAATTGACGTGATTGTGGCTTTACAATTATGCTACGAGCTAAAAAATTAGACTTTTAAATCATCCGCGGATGTGTCATCGAATTTTGTACACAAGACAAATCAAATTTCGACAGTGTTAGGAGTTAAGCAGTTTTTACAAGAAATCTTTCAGGTTTACTACCAATCGTCTTCCTTGCTTTATAGCTTTATGATTACGCTACAAGCTAAAAAAAATTGAATTCTACCAGAAAAGATGATTTTTTAACAAATTAGTTGTATTTTCTAACAAACAAGTTGAATTTAAACTGAAATAATGAATCTTGAAAGATCAGTTCTCAACGAAAAATTTAATTTAGTTTAATTTAGTTTAATTTAATAAACCTGATATTTTCAAGGAATTTTTATATGCCTGAAATTAAGCTGGAAATTTCAGGCAATTTTTTTTAAAGTCAGGGATTTGTTTCGAATGTGTGATTAATGTTTTGTTTAAATTTTAATACAAAATTAAAGAACGATAATTCTTTATTTGCAAAAGTAGCTTTATATTACTGCATTGAACTATTTTGTTGCATTTTTTTTCAATCATTTTTTTTACCTGAAGATTTAACTGATCAATTTTTAGCTTGAAATTGATCGTTTTTCGTTAAAAATTTATGTATTATGTTAAAAGTACGTTCTTTTTGGTAGAAATTTAATTTAATTCACTAAAAAATCACCTTTTTGCTTTAAAATTCAACAGTTTGTTCGAAATTTTTTCTCTCAGAACTGAAAAATTTAGTTTAAATGTAAATACTACATTTGTTGTTCAGAATTTATCTGTTTGAAAAGGAAAATTAAAGATTTGTGATTTTAAATGTAAAGTCATCTCTGCTTTCAAAATGAGCTATTTTTTGTTTAAATTTTTTTATTTTTTTTTGAAAATATATATTTTTTTCAAAGGAAAATTTAATTTTTCTATTTTTTGTTAAAAGTAATCGGTTTTGGTTAATTCATCTTTTTTGGAATACAAATTTAATTATTTTTCAGAGTTAAAATCTTTTGTTAAAAAATTTAAATCTTTTTTCGAAAAATGACCTTTTTTAAATTTTTTTTTTTCTGTAACTGAAAAAAAGTTTATATGTTTGGTTGTAACTTGAGTTTTTTAACTAAAAATTTAACTTTTATTTAATAATTATCTTTTAAGCTGAAAATTTATCTTTTTTGTTAGAAATTAAACTTTTCGTTGAAAATTGATTTTTTCGGTTAGAAATTCAATTATTCTTTTTCATAAATCTTTATTTTAGTTAAAACTTTAACTTTTATTTCCTAATTAGACTATTCAATTTTAAGATTAATTTTCTGATTAAAAGTTGATCACTTCGTTTGAACATGGAAATTTTTTTTTTTAATTATGTTTTTGTGTAAATTTTTTTTTAAATCGAAAATATAATTATTCGAATTGGTTATTTTATAACTGCTTTTAAAAACTCATCTTTTCAGTTCAAAACTAATTGTTTTAAATAAAAATTTCAACAATTCAATTTTTAGTTGAAAATTTTTGTTGTTGAAAATTCATGTATTTCTTCAAATTTCGTTTATTTTGACAGTAATTCAACAATCGCAGTTAAAAATTGATCATTTTATTTGAAAAGTCACCAGTTGGATTCAAAATTGATTTTTAGTTTTTTTAATCATTTTTATTTTTCAATAATCTGTTCTAGTTGAAATCATTTTAGTTAAAAATTCATAATTTTGGTGTCAAATTGGTTGCAAATTCAACTCTTAGGTTGAGAATTAATGTATTTTTACAAAAAACATCTTTCCGGTAAAAACTAATCATTTTTGGTTGAAAATTCAACTATTCCAGTTTTGGACTAAATTTTAAGCAGACGATGATAAATTAAAATTTTTTTTGAATTATTATCCAAATTAATGGACTTTAAAAAATTCAAATTCAAACAAATTCAAGAAATGTTTTATTATGATTTCAGTATTATTTAATTATTTAATTAATCGGCGGCACTAATTTAAGCAGACACTTTGTAATAATAATCCACAAGCTTAAACAAACTTAATAATTTCAAAATTTAAATTAGTTTGTTTTGTTAGAGGATTGAACCATTTTGTTGAAAGTTGAATTTATATTTTATATACATTTATATTTTCGTTTGAAAATACTCTGTTTTAGTTGCTGATAAAACTATTTGGTCCAAAATTCCCCTATTTTTTTGTTAAAAAATCAACAGATTTCCCATATTTTGTAGAATTTATTACCAGTCATTCTGCAATGATTATTAAAAGTCTATTGTAGATACATGAATTATCCAGGTCAACTAGTTTCTTTTATCAGGTTTACAATTATTACACAAATGATTGCTTTAATCCAAGCCCAAGGACTGGGAAAGTACACTCGAGATTGAAAGTTGTCGGATTTAAATTGAAGTGAAGCTTACGTTGCGGACCGGTCGAATTAAATTTTTGATTTCAAGCGTGCGGGTAGAGGGTTGACCTCTGTGTATGTAAAACATACATACGTTGCGTATTTGAGGTTAAAGTAAGTATTGGTAGGAGTTAGCGAGAACTTTTTAACGAGGGATACTCCCTCGCGACCTAACAGAGGAAGAGCAACGACTCTATCGTGGCCTCTAGTTTCCTTCTTGCCGTCACCGAGACTCGCTGTAAGCTCGTAAATGCTCGCCTTGAAGTGTACGAGACTCTCGAGAGATACCATTCACGAAATTATAATGGATCCCGGAGGTCCAACTGTGCGTCCAATCGTGTCTCGAACAGCCAACAAGAACGACCAATCGTCTTTGCGAAGTAGTTCCTGCGAGAATCGACCTGATTCGAGCTTCTGGCTTTACGATTACGCTGCAAGCTAAAAAAGAGACTTGAGAAATATGTGGCGCAGGTGATATCGAGTTTTGTACACGAGAAACAGAATGTTTCGTCAGTTTTAAGAGTTAGATTTGAAAAAAATTCTGTAGGTTTACTACCAATCGTCTTCGCAAAGTAGTTCCTTCGAAAATCGGCGTGCTCCTGGCTTTTTGATTAGGCTACAATTTAAAAAAAAGCATGTTTTGACAAAAATTATTCAGGCTTACGCCCAATCGTCTTTGCGAAGTAGGTATTGCGAGAATCGACCTGATTCGAGCTTCTAGCTTTACGATTACGCTGCAAGCTAAAAAAGAGACTTGAGAAATATGTGGCGCAGGTGATATCGAGTTTTGTACACGAGAAACAGAATGTTTCGTCAGTTTTAAGAGTTAGATTTGAAAAAAATTCTGTAGGTTTACTACCAATCGTCTTCGCAAAGTAGTTCCTTCGAAAATCGGCGTGCTCCTGGCTTTTTGATTAAGTTGCAATTTAAAAAAAGTGTGTTTTGACAAAAATTATTCAGGCTTACGACCAATCGTCTTTGCGAAGTAGGTATTGCGAGAATCGACCTGATTCGAGCTTCTGGCTTTACACTTATGCTACAAGCTAAAAAAGAGACTTGAGAAATAAGTGGCGCAGGTGATATCGAATTTTGAACACGAGAAACAGAATGTTTCGTCAGTTTTAAGAGTTAGATTTGACAAAAATTCTTTAGGTATACGACCAATCGTCTTCGCAAAGTAGTTCCTTCGAGAATCGGCTTACTTCTGGCTTTCTGATTAGGCTACAATGTAAAAAAAGGCATGTTTCGACAGTTTGAGGAGTTCGGCTGTTTTGACAAAAATTATTCAGGCTTACGACCAATCGTCTTTGCGAAGTAGTTCCTGCGAGCATCGACTTGATTCGAGCTTCTGGCTTTAAGATTACGCTACAATATAAAAATAAAAAAAGAAGTTTTTTCATATTTAAGAGTTAGACATATTTGAAAAAAATTCTTTAGATTTACGACCAATCGTCTTCGCAAAGTAGTTACACGCTAACAAAGATACTTTACAAATTAGTCACGCAAGTGACCTTGAATTTTGTACACAAAACACAGGCTATTTCGGTAGTTTGAGGAGTTATTCAGCTTTGATAAAAAATCCTTCACGTTTACGACCAATTGTTTTAGTGAAGGAGATTCTCGAAGAATTGATATGATTCTCGCTTTACGATTACGCTGCAAGCTAAAAAAGAAACTTCGCAAAATAAGTCGCGCAAGTAACATCGAATTTTTTTAGACATGCTTAACGAAAATTCTTCAGGTTTACGACCACTCGTCTTCGCGAAGTAGTTCCTCCCAGAATCGACGTGTTTCTGGTCTTACGATTATGCTACAAGCTGAAAAAGAGAATTTGAAAATAAGTCGCACAAGTGACATTGAATTTTGTACACAAAAAAAAAAACAGTATGTTTCCGCAGTCTTAGGAAATAGGCAGTTTTGACAAAAATTTTTCATGTTTACGACCAATCGTCTTGGCGAAATACCTCCGAGCATCGACCTGATTTTTGCTTCCGGCTTTACAATTACGCTAAAAGTTTTAAAAAACAAATAAATTCAACTCAAAAAGATGATTATTATACAAAATAGTTCGATTTTCTACAAAATATTGAATTTTCAACCAAATAAGTGAATTTTGCGCTAAAAAGGGAATGTTAAATTTACAGTAAAATAAATAAATTATCAACCCAAGAGATGAATTTTCAACTAAAATTATGAATCTTGAAAGATCAATTCTCAACTAAAAATCTAATAGTCGAGAATTCAAACCCAAAAAAGTTGATCTTTTAATTAAAAATAATTTAAATTAACCAAAAAATACATGAAAATCAAATTTTCAAAAAAAATTCATTTTTCACCAAGTTGAAAGAAATTTAAATTTAAATTTCAAATTTCTGTTTTGTAGATGTTTTTGATTAAAAATTAAACTCTTTTTTAATTGAAAATTAAATTACTGTGTTGAGTCTTGACATAATTAGTTAAAAATTAATTTGTTGGTTTCAAGATTCATAATTTTATTTGAAAATTCAACTTTTTGGTTGAAAACTCGCCTTTCTGGACTGAAAATTGAACTATTTTGCCAAAAAAGTTCATCTACAACCAAAAAGTTGAATCTTCTACAGAAATAGTTATTTTTTTAATAAAAAATGATATCCTTTTAACCAAATTTGTCGAATTTTTAAAATTGTAATTCAATTTTCAACGAAATAAACTAAAAGACAAAAAGGCGACATTTTTATAATTAAGTTCAATTTTCAAGAAAGAAGATTATTTTCAAACAAGAAATATGACATTTATACAAAAAAAAACTTTTGAACAAAATAATTAAATTGGCCACAAAATAATTAGACTTTTAATCAAATAGTCGATATTTCAAACCCAAAAAAGTTGATTTTTTAATTAAAAATAATATAATTTAACCAACAAAAAAATTAATTTTGCACCAATTAGATGAATTGTCTGTAAAAAAGCATAGGTGAATTTTCTATCCAAAAAGACGAATTTTTTTACAAAATATTTGAAATTTCAACATACAAGTTAAGTTTCAACAATATACATAGATTTTCAACCAGGAATGAAAAAATTATAACTTTTTTGTTAAAAATTAATATTTTTGGGTTAAAATTTAAACTGTTTTTTGTAGTTGTTTTTGATCAAAAATGAAACTCCTTTTTAATTGGAAATTGAACTATTTTGACAAAAAAGTTCATCTACAACCAAAAAGTTGAATCTTCTACAGAAATAGTTATTTTTTTAATAAAAAATGATATCCTTTTAACCAAATTTGTCGAATTTTTAAAATTGTAATTCAATTTTCAACGAAATAAACTAAAAGACAAAAAGGCGACATTTTTATAATTAAGTTCAATTTTCAAGAAAGAAGATTATTTTCAAACAAGAAATATGACATTTATACAAAAAAAAACTTTTGAACAAAATAATTAAATTGGCCACAAAATAATTAGACTTTTAATCAAATAGTCGATATTTCAAACCCAAAAAAGTTGATTTTTTAATTAAAAATAATATAATTTAACCAACAAAAAAATTAATTTTGCACCAATTAGATGAATTGTCTGTAAAAAAGCATAGGTGAATTTTCTATCCAAAAAGACGAATTTTTTTACAAAATATTTGAAATTTCAACATACAAGTTAAGTTTCAACAATATACATAGATTTTCAACCAGGAATGAAAAAATTATAACTTTTTTGTTAAAAATTAATATTTTTGGGTTAAAATTTAAACTGTTTTTTGTAGTTGTTTTTGATCAAAAATGAAACTCCTTTTTAATTGGAAATTGAACTATTTTGACAAAAAAGTTCATCTTCAATTGTAAAATTGAATCTTCTACCAAAATAGTTAATTTTTTAATAAAAATGATATCCTTTTAACAAAATTTGTCGAATTTCAAAAAATGTAATTCAATTTTCAACCAAATAAACTAAAAATACAATAGAGACAATTAAGTTGAATTTTCAAGAAAGAAGATTATTTTCAACAAAAAAAAAGACATTTCTACCAAAAAATATGAATAGTTGAATCTTTGTAAAAAAAAAACTTTGCAATAATAGTTAAATTGTAAACAAAATAATTTAATTTGCCACAAAATAATTGGACTTTTAATCAACTTGTTGAATTTTTAATCCAAAAGACAAATTTTTATAAAACAGTTGTACTTTTAAAAAAAAGTTTATTTTCAACCAAGAGTTCAAATTTGAACAAAAATATAACTAAGAAAATTTTTAAATAAAAGAGACGCATTATAAACTTAAAATATAATAGTAGACTTTTCAACCAAAAAGAATTAAGTTTATTTAAAAAATTGTTGGATTTTATAATTGAATTGTTTAAAAAAGGGCAAAAATGGGTGAATTTTACAATTATAAAATGAATTTTTTTACTAAATCAGCTAAATCTAAAAAAAAATTATTATTGGGAACGTTTAAATAGTTTGTATATTAACAAAAAGTGAATAAATGATACTGCTTCTTTTCCGATGCTTAATAAATCGTATTTCTCTTCCTGCAGAGAGAAGCCAGTTTGATCAGACATTTTTCGCACTCGTTTTCTTTGCTCTTGTTCTATACGGTTTACACTGAACAACTTTGTAGGTTTTGTTATAACGGGTTCAATTCCAAGCTGTGAGAACATTTCTGCACAAAGCGCTGTTGAATTCAAAAGGAATTTTAAATTAAAAAAACCCTCTGAATTCCGATTTAAAACGATTTCGCGGCTGCATGTGATTATAAATGATTGCAAGCTCAACAGATTTGATTTAAATCTCGCTTATATTTATTTCAAGAGAGATTTCATTATTTGCAAACGGGACATTTTAATTTTCGTAACTTCTTTTGAAACTTTGTTAGATATTTCAGAATTCCTGCTTTAAAATGCTCTTAAACCAGGTAAAATAGAGCTATTTTTAGAGAAGCATAGGGAACATATTATTTTAACCGTTAAGTATTCACTTGATGGCTGTGCGGTCTTAGAGACCGCACAGAGATTATATCATTATGTCATCAGTGTCATATCTAATAGCACATGGAATTAAATATAAAACCTGGAAATAGAAAACAAATTATTATTTGTTTGGAAACGGGACATTTTAATTTTCGTAACTTCTTTTGAAATTTTGCAAGATATTGCAAAATTCCCGCTTAAAAATGCTCTTAAACGAGGTGAAATAGAGTTATTTTTAGAGAAACATAGAAAACATAATGTTTTAACTGTTAACGATGGACTTAATGGTTGTGCGGTCGTACAGACCGCACAACGATTTTATCACTATACCAGAATCTTAAAGTGCAGTCTATAAGACTTAAACAAATAGAAATTAAAAGCATTTGAAGTTAATCTTTTTGATAAAAAGCACTTTTATTGCATAAACTGTAAATATAAATAAATAAACAAGTTTTTTAATGGATCTGTACTTCAAATAATAGAAATTGAACAATAATTGATTTGATAAATTGATTCTAAATCCGTTCAAAGTTTAAGAGTTTACAGATTTTTAGAGAAAAATAGGAAATATATTATTTTAACGTTAAATATGGATTTAATGGTTGTGCGGTCGTACAGACCGCACAACGATTTTATCACTGTATCAGAATCTTAAAGTGCAGTTTATAAGACTTAAGCAAATATAAATTAAAAGCATTTGATGTTCATTTTTTTTATAAAAAGCACTTTTATTATATAAACTGTAAATATAAATAAATAAACAAGTTTTTAAATGGATCTGTACTTTAAATATTAGAAATTGAACAATAATTGATTTGATAAATAGATTATGAATCCGTTCAAAGTTTAAGAGTTTACAGACTTTTAGAGAAACATAGGAAATATATTATTTTAACTGTTAAATATGGACTTGATGGTTGTGCGGTCTACAAGACCGCACGGCCATTATATCATTATATTATCAGTGTCATATCTAATACCACATAGAATTAAATATGAAACCGGTAAATGCTTAAAAAATTATTATTCATTTTGAAACGGGACATTTTAATGTTCGTAACTTTTATTGAAATTTTGCAAGATATTTCAGAATTCCCGCTTTAAAATGCTCTTAAACGAGGTGAAATAGAGTTATTTTTAGAGAAAAATAGAAAATATATTGTTTTAACTGTTAAACGTGGACTTGATGGTTGTGCGGTCTACAAGACCGCACAACCATTTTATGATTATATCATCATAATTTTAAAGTGCAGTCTTGAAGACTTAAACAAATAGAAATTAAAAAGCACTTTTCTTGTATAAACTGTAAATATAAATAAATAAATAAGTTTAAGAATTTACAGATTGTAACTATTTTATTTCGAATTTTTAAATTATATTTCAATTTTTCAATTTTTCAACTTAAAAATAACTTAATAATAATATATTCGTAATTAAAGACTTTTATTAAATTATAAAATATTTTTTTAGTTTAAATTACTCAATTCTTAACTCATTTAGTTTGAAATAGTTTAATTAAGAAAAAGAATAATTATTTAATATTTAGCAATATTTGACTGTTAATTTAAGACGAGTAAATCATAGCCAAACATTTAAAAGTAAACAATTTGAAACTTAATTCTTTGTCATAGAAAGCATTGAATTATTAACATTTTGAAAAGATTAAGAAATTTGAATGTTACATTTTTTATTTTTTTATTTAAAAAATATTAATTTGTAAGCGAAATTGTTGTTTTTTAATGTATAAATAATAATTAAGCTCTTCTACTTGTAGAAAAAGTTAGAGTAACTTTAAGAGATATTTGAAAGTTTTGGAAAGATTAAAAATTAATTTAAAACTTAAAATCCCATCAAGTAATTTAAACAAAGTAAGTGAATTTTTTTCAAAACTTCGAAATATATTTTTAAATAAATAGAATTTTTCCTACAATTTATAGAAAACCCTGTAAATTAAAAAAATCCCTTAAATCTGCCAGGATCTTTTTTGACAATTTTGGAAATCTCTTTTTTTTTTAAATATTCTGTTAAAACAATTTTTTAAAATTATTGTCAATCTTCCTAGGAATTTTATGTAAATTTTTTTATTCGTTTGGTGCCTTTTCAATTTTTCTAAAAAGCTTCTAAATTTTTTGTTTGAAATTCCTTTAAATTATTTAAAATAATTCGAAGTCATAAATTAATTTTGAATCTTTTTAAAACTTTTAAATATCTCTTAAAATTAATCGCATTATTTCTAAAAATAGTAAAAACTCAATTCTTATTTACAAATCCAAATTTAAAGAAAATTTGTTCATGTTCGCAGGATTTTCTAAAGGTTGTAGGAAAAATTTAAATAATTTAAAAAGTTATTAAAAATTTTCAAAAATAATTAAAAATCTGAAAATATTTAAAAGAACTTCTAGATTTGTCAAAATTCAGAGTAATAAAAATGTTAAGGTTGATTTATATTTTTTGAAATATAATCTAAATCTTTCAAGTCTGTAATTTATTAATGTTAAAAATTCTGAATTTTGCAGTATAAATTCATTAAACTTGAAATTCAATTCCGTTTATAAATGTAAATTATTGAGCAATTAAAACTAAAATTTTTAAATATAAAAACATTTAAACTTCAATTTTAAAAGTTTAAAATTCAAGATTTTTCTTTTCAATTCAAGAGTTCGATTTAAAAATTTTTATTTACCGGGAAAAAAACGGGAAATGGCCAGGAATTTTTTTCGCCGATTAAAACGCTCACCCTGAATATAGATCATTATTAACCAAAGAGATTAACTTCAAACCGAAATGATGAATTTTCAGCGAAAATTAATTTAAAATTGTTTAATTTTTGAACATTGTTGTCTGCCCTACTTAAGACTTTGAAAATCAATGAGCGATGTGAATAATGCAATATAATTTAATGATAAAGTGTCCTATAAATTCGTACTCAGGGCGGACAGATAGCAGATTCCTTTTAGCAAATGTGGGTCAAAAAGATTCAACTTTACTTTTACGAATGCAGCCAAACTGAAATCCAACTGCACTAAAAATAACTGTTTACCCGACTTGGAATTACTCTCTTTCGATAATATTTTATTTACAGCATCATATGCAACCTTTGATCTTCAATCTTCATCTTAAAGCTAACAGCGTTCTTTAATCTCCTACTCGTATTTTCCTTTCAAGAACATTTCCTAAACGAAATAGTTAATGCAATCCTATAATTGAAACAACATTCAGAGAAAATTTTTTTTTCTTTTCTTTGTAAGCCAATAAAACTTATTGCCAGTGTACTCTCATACGAGGCTAGGCGCATGTGGGGTAAACCGGCTCACCCGCAAATTTATTCTCAATAATTATTTTTTTCTGTAAACAGAAGATTTTTAGATTAGCAATTGTTTTATTTTTTGTAAATTTTTGCGTTTCGTAAAAAAGAAAATTATTATTTTTCTTGATAATTGGTTCGTTTAAATGAACAAAAAGACCTTTGTTGCTTAGGAGAGTGTTTCTAATTACACGGTATTAATTTACGTAATTCATTAATGATAAAAAGCTCGAGTTCTTGTTTATGCGTCTCTCTTCATCTTCAGGATCGACCCACCGCGTAGAAATCGTGCTCTCCAATCTCCATCCGTGTCACGCGATACGGTCTTAGAGACCCCGAGTGCTTTAGATTAGGTTACGTTCATGTGTTCGCGCCCTGAGGTATTCTATTGGCATGGGAAGGCTCGTGTCTTCTAAGCTCAGGAAATCTCCACTGAATATATTTTCGATGCTCAGGGATGCATTTAGATTCATAAATGTAGTGATTTTAGTATATATCTATCCCAAATCTCCCTTTTCTCCTCCCGCTCCATCCTCTCTTAGCACTTCTTTATATTGTGCGCTTGTCCTGTCTGAACCTATCGTATTGTCCCTTTCCCTCCTATTTTATTGTCCCCTGCCCTCCTCTCCTTCTTTGGTTACTGTACTTCAATCACTTCCTCTATTTTTTCTCCCCACCACACCCCTGCTTAGATTCTTTTACTTTCCCTAATTCTCCTAGTTCCTCTAAAGCACTTCTTCTCTGATACGTTGCCTCCACTCCCTTCCTTCTTTTATCCTATTTCCCCACCCATTCCTTCCATTCCTCCCATCCCCCCGTAGGTGTCCTCCTCCCGACTTCCCCCCCGCGCCCCGGGCGCCCGCCGCGCGCGCTCCGCCCCCCCCGCTCGCCCGTGCGCGCGTGTGGTTT
>JAAAKG020001633.1:0-21792 GCA_010014905.2 Druon quercuslanigerum
TCAATAACAATTTCATCAGATGACAAATCTCGACACAAATAATGTGGACGACAGTGCTAACGAGACAGAACGAAGAATAAGGAAAATACCTCTTGCGCATGCTCAGAGCAGATTCTTTCGTACGAGATCGACCGAGATCCATTTCCCGAGTTCCACCGACTTCCCACGAAGTACGGGAGAATGCTTAGAGACTACCAAAGACTTTGAAAGACTTTGAAATACTTCTGCTGACTACTATAGGGACGACTGTAGGATTTCGGATAAGTTAGTCGCCGGTCGTCATGAGATTTCTTCAGTGAATAGCCCCTCGGTTTTAAGTCCCCTGCCTGTTTCACTAATGTAAACTTTTTCACAACATTGGCATTTTAAAAGATATACAGTTTCAGACACATTTTCTATATTATCACTGTCCTTTTTATTGAATAAAAGTCTATGGAGAGTATTTTTATTATTAAAATAAACATTTATGTTAAATATTGTCAAGGATCTTCTTACTCTTTCAGAAAGTCCTTCAACATGCGGTAACGTGACTTTTAAATAAGATTTTTTGTTAGTGTCAATCCAGTCATTCCTCCTACAAGAACTATTATAGATCTCATGAATTCTTTCTCTGATAATACTTTTAATCATAGGAAGCAGATAATTAGTATGAACTAATGTAATTTTTAATTGTTCCAAATTTTCTTTTCTAAATTCAATATCACTTGACTGTATACACCTATCCACCTGCAAATCAAGGAATTTTCTATACTATTAAAAGCATTCACGAAATCATTAATTTTATCAGTAGGAACAATAGCTAGAATGTCATCAACATAACGTTTATATAGAACAGGTGTAAAAATTAACTATTTTAAAGCTCTTCTCTAAATCTTCTAAAACTAAATTTGAAACTATAGGGGACAATAGAGAACCTATAGGACAACCACTTAATTGTTTATAATATTTTCCATTAAATGAGAAAACCATGTTGTTAAAAACAGTTCTGGTTGCTATTAAAAATTCAGATTTGTTTATTTTGGTTAGATTATGATTCAAATTTAATTTTTCTTCTATGCAATCCAACGCAAGATCTAGTGGAATGTTATCGAACATAGAACCCACATCTAATGAAACCATAGAATGTGTTAAAGGAACCTTAATTTTTTTTAAAGATTCTTTTAAATCCAAACTATTTTCGACAAAGGATTCTGTGTTTCCTGAAACAGGTTTTGGAACATTTGATATATATTTTGCTAAGTTGTAGTGGGAGATCCAACTGTAGACACTATTAGTCTCGATTTTAGATTTGGTTTATGTAATTTTGGAAGAGCATAAGCTTTAGCTGCCACACTATTATTTGTTTTTCATTTATAAGCTAATTCTTCATTTATTAATCTTTTTTGCTCCCATATAATGGCTGTATTATTGCATTTTACTTCTATTGTTGGTACAAGACTAGTTTTAATATTTTTATACAGAATATCATTGTTTAGCATGTTCTCAACAGTTTTATTGCAATTATCTCTATTAGCTTCTACTGTTATATTGCCTTTATCAGCATTAAAAAAAAACTCAGGTTACTTTGAAAAATGCACGCGGTTGATGCCGAAACGTCGCAATATTTAATAAAACTAACTTGAAAGTAGTTTCGTTTTCATTTTTATTTACATGAAGACCGTGAGACCAAAATAATTTTCTCTTACACCCCTGGAGTGTCAAGTATAGATTAGTGCGTGATGCTGAAGCTCCCTGATGAAAAAGCTACACAAAGAAATAGAAGTTCTTGGCTCAAGATTAATTCGAAACTAATAATTAAGTTTAGCAAAGAAAGATGGACGTTTCTTCCTGAAATAAGTTTCACCCAATAACCAGAAATGTGTAGAGATCTCTCTGATAAGTTGGCTCCTCTGATCTCCTTAGAATCGGTACCTTTGGGCAAAAGTTCAAGAGCTCATCCGCACGTAACCACCATCGTGAAGAGAGTTCGAGACGCCTTTGATCGAGACTCTGAATACAATTCGAGGCACGCACGAAATTACTTGGTACACTGGCGGCGCGGCGGCGCTCGCCCTTAAGGAGCAAAGTGAACTTTATCTATGCTTGTGTCGGATGATACAGCCCCGTTGAGATAAGAACTTCTTCTGAGCCGTCGGTGCGGTGAAAGTATACTATTCTAACAGAATATACAAAGAAAGTTCAGAATTGATGGCTGGATCTATTACTTTCACAAAATCATCCCAGGGGACAACTTTCAGAGAGAAATTTCGACGTAAAAGTTCTGCGAGTAATCATTTCTTTGATGCTACACATAAATATTTCAGAAGATGGACTTTTTGTTAGAGAAAAGTGAATTTATACTTTAGAAAAGTACTAATGATACGAAAATGTGAAAAGAGTGGATCAGTTTTAGAACTTTGCAGTAAAAATACAGACAAACGAACCGAGAAGTTTTTAGATTTTAGACCAACTTTGGAATTTTATTTGGATTCATACTCGAACCAGTGATAGTTATAGAAGACATTTTTTTTCTCTCACAATGTATCATATTACTTTATGATGTAATATGATTCGCTCATTAGCCTTTCTCGAGAAAAACGGTTTTAAAAAATCCATGGATGTTACATGGACCGTCATGGGAGTTTTTTAACTCCCGGTTAGATCAGGTGGTAGCTTTGCGAGTAATATGAATCTGAACACAATTTGAAGGATTTATCATCATTCTGGAACCATAAATTTGAAACACAAGTTTCATCCGATTTGCGTCTGATCGCAGCTTTTATTTCTACTAAAAAGTACAATAACAGAAATCTTAATGAGTTGAACAAATTGTAAAAAGTTTTAACTGACAATACAGAAAATGATACCAAGATGTTTTCAGATTCAGAACTGACATTGGAACTTGTAATATGTTATAGTGCATCATATTACTTTATAAAGGCTTTTTTATATTTCCCACGCCTCTTTCTTTTTCTGCATGATTTTCATATTTTCCTATGCATATTCTTATTTTTCAAAACCACTACCTTTTTTCCCGCGCTACTTAATATTCTCCGACACCCTTTCATTTTTTCCCAAGCTTTTTCATATTTTTCTTAATTTCCCACGCACCTTCCTATTTTCACACGCTATTTAATATTTTGCCATTCTATTTAATATTTGGCAATGCTATTTAATATGTCCGCACGCTATTTAATATTTTCCCACGCCCCTTCCGTCTTTCTCAGGCCTTTTCATATTTCCCACGCCGATTTCTTTTTCTGCATGCTTTTAACATTTTCCCATGCATATTCATATTTTCCTACACCTTCACCTCTTTTCCCGCGTTATTTAATATTGTCCGATACCCTATCATTTTTTCCAAGCTTATTCACATTTTTCTTAATTTCCCACTCCCTTTCCTATTCTTGCACGCTATTTAATATTTTTCCACGCTATTTAATATTTACCAAAGCTATTTAATATTTTCGCACGCTAATTAATATTTCACCACATATCAGTTTTTTTCGTTTTTAAAAGTCATTCTGCTCTTGTTTCTTAATTTCCCACGCCCCTTTCCATTTTACCACGTGGTTTGATACTTTCTTCATCCCTCTGCGAGAAAAGTTAAAAAGAAACATAAAAAATCTAATTTTTTGCATTTATTTAAGAATTTATTTTCAGGTCATTATTATTTACTTATAAGATAAAAATATAAAAATAGTGTCGTAAAAATAAAAAATAAAGTAAAAAGTTCTTAAAATGCATTGACATCTTATGATTCTCATGCAACCCCTTTAATTTCTACGAGAAGCCATAAAATCCCTTGAAATCCGAGAATCTCTTCACTCCCGGTTGGATAAGGTGTTAGCGCTCCGGGTTTGTGACCGTTCAGTTCGGGCTCGATTCCTGTTACCAGCATTTTTTAGTACATACTATTTCACATTTTCCTACGACTTTTTCTCAATGTCCCACTCCCCTTTTTATTTTGCTGCGCTCTTTCATATTTTCCCACGCCCCTTCCGGTTTTCTCAAGCTTTTTCATATTTCCCACGCCGCTTCCTCCTTCTGCATGCTTTTAATATTTTCCTATGCATCTTCCTATTTTCTCACACCACTACCTCTTTTCCACACTATTTAATATTTTCAGACACCCTTGCATTTTTTTCCAAGTTTTTTTCAAATTTTTCTTAATTTCCCACGCTCCTTTCTATTTTTACATGCTCTTTAATATTTTCCCACGCTATTTAATATTTGCCAAAGCTATTTAATATTTTCGCACGCTATTTAATATTTCACCACGACCTATCAGTTTTTCCACATTTTTCAAAATCTTTCTACGCTTGTTTCTTAATTTCCCACGCCCCTTTCAATTTAACCACGTGGTTTCATATTTTCTCCATCCCTTTGCGAGAAAAATTTTAAAAAACATAAGAAATCTAGTTTTTCATTTAATTAAGAATGTATTTGCTGGTCATTATTATTTACTTATAAGATAAAAATAATTAAACTAGTGTACTTAAATTAAAAAAGAAATTGAAGAGTTTTCAAAATTCCTTGGTATCTTATGATTCTGATGCAATCCTATAATCCATTTCCTTTTCTATTTTGCTACGCTGTTTCATATTTTCACACGTCGCTTTTCCGACACCCTTTCATTTTTCCGAAGCTGTTTCACATTTTTCTTAATTTCCCACGCCCCTTTCTATTTTTACACACCATTTTATATTTTTTCACGCTATTTAATATGTCCGCACGCTGTTTAATATTTTTCCACGCCCCTTCCGTGTTTCCCAGGCTTTTTCATATTTCCCACGCCGCTTCCTTTTTCTGCATGCTTTTAACATTTTCCCATGCATATTCCTATTTTCCTACACCTTTACCTCTTTTCCTGCGTTATTTAATATTTTCTGACACCATTTCATTTTTTTCCAAGCTATTTTACATTTTTATTAATTCCCCACGCCCCCTTCTATTCTTACACGCTATTTAATATTTTTCCACGCAATTTCACATTTGCCAAAGTTATTTAATATTTTACCACGCCCTGTCAGTTTTTCCACATTTTTCAAAGTCTTTCTATGCTTGTTTCTTAATTTCCCACGCCCCTTTCTATTCAATCACGTGGTTCCATATTTTATCCATAACTCTGCGAGAAAAGTTTTAAAAAACATAAAAAATCTAATTATTTTATTTAATTAAGAATGTATTTGCAGGTCATTATTATTTACTTATAAGATAAAAAAAATGTAGTTAAAATAAAAAACAAATGAAGAAGCTCTTAAAATGCGATAATCAATTGAAATTTTTGTTAAAGTTCGGGAAATTTCGTAATTTTTTTATATTCCTTGGAATCATTTGAAATGCATCATAAAATTCTAAAAACTTTTTTAATGATTTTAAATCCTCAAATAATAACTCTTTTTTGAACAATCGCATAAAAAGACTTGAAACTTGAAATATTGTAAAATTCCTTGAAGTATTTAAAATTATTTCGACAATCCTTAAATTCTTTTTATTGAGAAACAAATCTTTCTATTTTTTTCATAAAACTTTCAGAATTTTTAAAGTCCTTTTATATGGCAAGAAGTTTCTTAAGATTTTCGAAAATTCTTTAAAAATCCTGGAATCATTTAAAATAAACTCTTTTTAAATCCCTTGAAATCCCATAAGATTTTTTTGTGATCTCTTAAGCTGGTTTTAAATTTTTTAGATAATAGTTTAATAATAATTAAATTTGAAATGAAAAAATAAATAATTCAAAATTGGATGTAATGCAACCTTAGCAGTGCTTTCGTAATTAAAATTTGACGGTTCCTCAGTTAAAACCCTTTCGAAGTATGGTAGAATTTTAATTTGGAAAAGTCTTTAATTAAAACATTTTTAAATTAATAAAATTCACTTAAAATTTAAAAGGTTAAAAAATAACTCCAGACCGTCTGGAACGTGCAAATTAAAACTTCATGCGTTCAAAGCTAAATATATTTAAAACTCAAATCGTTAAAATATGGAAAAATTTAATAGATTTAATAGAAGTTATATTTCGTATTTTTTTCTAAAAATCGCAATTTAGAGTCCAAATAAAGAAAGAACAAGCTTGTGAATAAAATTAAAATTGGACTTTTTCAAACTTGTATTTTAAACTAAAAATTCATCTATGTTAGTAAAAATTGCCTCGTTTTAGAAAATCTACTTCTTGATTAAAATTAATATTTTCACATTGTAAAATCAAACTGAAATGTTTTTAGGACGAAAATTCAAGTAATTCTTTTTAAAAAAATTTTTATCAGAAAATTTATCTGTTTTAGCAAAAATTTCATCTTTCTTAAATAAAAGTGCAACTCTTTGGTTGAAAATTGAACCATTTCATTGAAAAAATTTTGTTGGTTAAAATTTTATATTTTCTGGTCCAAAATTTAGTTTTTGGGCGGAAAATTCGTCCTTTGGCTTAACAATATGGATACATTTTTTTCTTTAATGACTGAAAAAATTTTATTTGCTGAAACTTTGACTTTTTGGTTTTAAAATCCATTTTTTTAAAAAGAAACTTCATATTTTTTAGGTCCATTATCAAATATTTTTTTGAAAAGTCACTTTTTCTGGTAGAAAAACAATTTTCTGTTAAAAATAAATAAATTGGACAATTTTTAGTTTGTATCTGAATTATTTTTTTATTTCGTTCATGAAAGATCCGGTATTAAAAATATTACAAGAATAAAATGTGGATAATGTTCCGTGTCATTATATGTTCTGAAAATAAAAAATAAAAAAGTGCCATAAATTTTTGTTTCATTTCTTCATTTGTTTACTTATAATTGTTTTCTTGTTTGTTTCAGGTAAGTTTGTGTCAGAGCTGAGTTTATTATCCTGAAATATTTCTGGAGAGCGAGGTAATATATAAAGATTTTATGAAGGTATTTTTGATAAGGATTTATTTCAAGAGAAATATTGTTAGTCTCCCATTTTTTAATGGTCAAATTGTCCAAGGATCTATCTTTTGTTAATATAAATCATTTTTGTTTTTAGAAAATATTATAAATTTGGACCTAATTTTTTTAAAGAAGATAAAAAAATTGCCTCCGACCGGATTTGAACCCGGAACACCACTGTCCATGAGTATACAATTTGTGCAAAAGTTTTAATGTACAAATTTAAGCATTAATCAACCAGGTTCACGCTTCATTCATGGATATTGGCATTCTCGGTTTAAGTCCGGACTGACGCAATTTTTTTTCTTGTTTTAAAAAATTAATTTTATGAAAAACCGTACATTTTTTGCTGTGCAGAAATATTTATAACTAGTATTCTCCTCTGAAAAAGAAGGCTATTTAGAGCAAGAAAGGATCTGCTAAAGTATCGATGGCGTAATTGGTCAACGCTCCAGTCATGGATAGTGACGTTCCCAGTTCAAATCCTGGCTGTGGCAGATTTTTTCTTCTCAGAAAATTATTTTCCTTATTAAAATAAATTAATATTTACATAAATTTTTTTCGGTTAAAATCATTTAAGAAGATAAATGCAGATATTTTCATTAGAATCGCAGCAATGAAAAAACTGGTCTTTAAAAAGTACCACAAATTTTACTTCATTTTCTAACTAATTAACTAATTAGTACTAATTAACTAAAACTAATTAACTAATTATTCGCTGAAATATTTTCCGTCTCAATTTTACTTAAACCTTTGTTGGTTTGACTTTAATTTTCCAGCGTGAAGAGAATTGTTATTTTTTTTTTTCTGAATTCTTTGGAATTCTTTGGAATTCACCTCGAATTATTTAAAATTTTCTTTGAATCCTTTGAAATCAGTGGATCATTTTTTAATTTTCATTTCTTTCAAATTTATTCTGAAAACTTTTTAATTCATGCCTAATTCTTATGAATTCCATCGAATTTTCTTGAATTCCCTTGATTTACTATAAATTCACTTTAATTTTACTAAACTTAGTAAGATAATTAGGATTCTTTCAAATTAATTTGAACTTAATCGATAAAGTATCGATGGCATAATGTGTCAACGCTCCAGTCATGGATAGTGGCGTTCCTAGTTCAAATCCTGGCTGAGGCAGATTTTTTTCTTACAAAATTATTTACCTAATTAAAATAAATTATTATTTGCATTAATTTTTTCGGTTAAAAACAGTTAAGAAGATAAATGTAGATATTTTAATTAGAATCACAGCAACACAAAAACTGATCTTTAAAAAGTACGACAAATTTTACTTCATTTTCTAACTAATTAGTCGCTGAAATATTTTCTATCTCAATTTTACTTAAACCTTTGTTGGTTTGACTGTGATTTTCCAGTGTGAAGAGAATTTTTATTTTTTTTTTCTGAATTCTTTGGAATTCTTTGGATTTCACCCTCAATTCTTTAAAATTTCCTTTGAATCCTTTGAAATCAATGGATCATTTTTTAATATTCATTTATTTCAAATTTATTCTGAAAACTTTTTTAATTCACGCTTAATCCTTATGAATTCCATCGAATTTTCTTGAACTTGAACTTAGTAAGGTAATTAGGATTTTTTCAAATGAATTCTTTTTAATTTAAATAATCTTTTTAAATAATCTTTTTAATTCTCTGAAATCCTCTTGCCTTTTTTAATTTACCCTGATTTTTTTTTTAATTTTCTTGAATTATTCTCAACTTATTCCTAATTTAACGAATTGAATGATTTTTTAAAATATTTTTTTTAACTTTTTCAATTCAAAAGAATTTTTCTTAATTTATCTTAAATCGTTCTAAATTTCATCAGATTATTATCTTCTCTTAATTCTTTGTAACATAAATAAATTCTTTTGGATTCGCCATTCTGTCACTCCTATTTTACTTATGTCAATGGAATTTTTTTTCAATTCTAATGAATTTCATCAGTTCTCTTGAATTCCTTTAAATTATTATAAATTCACTCAAATTTCACTGAAATCAGTAGAATATTTCAGATTTTCGGATTTTTTAACAGCTCGATTATTTAATTCATTTTAGGATTTACATTAAATTCTTATTAATATATCCTAAATCCTTTAAAAAAATTGAATTCTTGTAATTTTCTACATTTTTCTAATTCTGGCTAAATTATTTTTAATTTCTCTACATTCACTTGATTTTGAATTCCCTTGAAATCTTGTAAATTGGCTCTTTTAACGAATACAATTCAGCTTTAAATTGTTTTGAATTCTTTTCAATTCCATTAAATTCTATTGAATTTTTCGCTGGTCTTAATGAACTTTAAATTCTACTGAAATCAGTGGAATATATTGGATTTTTGATATTTTTACTAACTTGAGCATTCATTTTGAATTCCCCTGAATTCTTATTGATTCATCTTGAAGTTCTTAAATTTTATTTTTATTTTTTGGAACTTTCTAAATATTTTTAAATCTCACTTAATTATTTCGACTTCACGTAAATTCTTCTAAATATTCTCAAGTGTACTGAAGCAAATGGATTTTTTTTTAATTTTGGTTAATGCATTTTTAAGTATTTTAGATGAAGCTCGAATTCTTAGGAATTGTTTTAAATTCCTTTGAATTCTCTCGAATTCTTATAAGGTCAATCCAATTTGACTAGAAACAGTGGAATTTTTGATGATTTAAATATATTCAATTCATTTCAATTTTCTTTAATTCACTTACATTTTTTTTAACTTAATCTTACTTGCTTATGTTTTTCTCTTAATTCTTCTGATTCCCTTAAATTTTGCCTAAATTCTCTCGAATTTTATTTAACTCATTGTTCGTCTGCTTCCTCATAGAGGAAGCACTGTAAAGAAAGCAAATTTGAAAAAAATTTAATGCATTTAATGGAATGTTCCTCAGGTAATAAATGTCCATTACAATGTTTTTAATTAATGTTTAGTTGTATGTGTGAGTTTGAAATTTAAAAAAATTGTATAACTCTAGCTGCAACTGTTCGGAATTAAACTATTCCAAATAGGACCTAGAATATAAACCAACCAGATACTTCCAGAATTATTCGATTGGAAGGAATTAAATGATTGATAAGGGACCTGAATCTATCAAAGAATAAGGCTGAAATCTTGATCTATAGACTAAGGGGAAAAATTGCCGAAACAATATCTAAAAATGTGTTACCGAAATCGTGAAAAACATTTAATAGCACTTTTTCCAAACATGTATTTTTTTCAAACATTTATTTTACCGATGTAGATAAACGTAAACAGTTTTGTTGATGAACACGAGCCAAAGAATTAAAATTTATTCATTGATTAAAATAATCATGGTTTGAAAACTTTTTTCTGGAACAAATAAAATAAATGCTTGTCAATACATATCGAATGGTCTATTTGCGGTCATTTTAACGTGATGGGAATTCTTTTCGATTGCAATCTGACCAGAGAAAACTTTGCTGCTTTCTAAGCACCTTGAATCATCATTATGATGCTAAAGTTTGGCCAGAGCGAAAGACATACCAAAAAAAAACGTTCCTCAAAAACAACTGGTTGATCCGCAACAAATCTTCCCACCACCACAGCATGTCAAAGAAATAAAATACCCTAAGCTTAGTGAAGCTAAAATCAAGGAAGATGTTTTTGACACACTACAAGTCCGACAACTGACGTTGCGCTATGATTTCGAAAAGGGCTAGGCTCAGCTCGAGATGCGAACTTGGTTATCAGTACATGCTCTCATAAACAATTTCTTGGGGATGGTCAAATCCAGAAACTACAAACACCTGATCAAAAATGCTGCAGAACATTCAGGAAATGAAAGTGAACATGTCACTTACAGATTCGCATTCATCATCCTCACTTGGACTTCTGCTCAGAAAATTTGGGATCAGTAATGATGAATATGGGAGATGATTTCATCAAGAAATTGCTGTCATCAAAGAGCAGTGCTAGACTAAGTAGAATGTCAATAATTTTGCAAACTATTGCTGGACTCTAATCATGACTGATGACCCGAATGTTTATCATCCTCGAGCTTACAAGAGGAAAATTTTCTAGTCAGAAGTAGCAGCTTATAATCATTGTTCAACAGGAGCTAACAACCAGTAACTGAAAAGACAACTTCTGCAATCTATCTTTTAAACACTTACAACTGGAACTATAAACTTTTTTCGAAATTTGTTCTGCATCAAGAAAACGAAGAGAAGGACATCCAGTTGACTAAAAAGGTCAAGGTCATTCTCTTAAATATAGTTTCTTTAAAAACCATTTGTATTCATCACAGAAAACTTCTCTTGAAGTGATATATTTCATTCCATGAACAAAGATTATGCTATGTTGAACAGTGTAATTTCCACAAAGGTACTTGTGCAGCCTTTACAACGTCAATTTTTCATTTACACGTCAACCGCAGGCGTAATCTCCCAAGTTCGTTAAGGTTAGCTTAAGCTTTAAGATGTCTGAGTAAAATGTCTTGCAGTGTAAAATAAGAGCAAATGCATGTGCGTCGTTTGCCTGTAAATACCACAATACCAGGAGTAGGAGCATAACTTGCAAAGTTTGGTCTTGTAACAACTTCGCCTCTCTATGTTCTTCCCAGCTTCCCTTGCTTTATACCTTCATTTTGCCGACGAATTCCGCCGGGAATTTTTGAGATCAAAAGATCACAATATATAGATATCATCATCTGTGAGCTTCAAAGCCCGTCAATTCAAACCGTAATAAGACGGCTGGTAGGTACGTGCAAGTAATTTATTCCCTGCGAGCTGGGTTGGTGATAGAGAGGTGAAGAGAAGGTCGATCGGTCGCGTATTGCCTCGTCAGCCTCGAGGTGGAAATATTAGGGAAGCGGAAATGAAATTGTAGAGAATATTTGTGGTGAGCAGGCCACTGATACTTTTGAACAATCAGAGATGTATTAACTGTGGAGCTGAAGAACCTCCAGCCCTGGGCTTCACTTTCAAATTGCCCTCCAAAGTATTATTTCGAATTTATTTCTTTTCAATTTTGTTGGGGTTTAGTAGCCCCGGGCAGAAGCCCTTCCAGTTTAGGTCGAGAGCCTGTTTGTCAGACTTTTTCCCCAGGTGGGTAAGTGAGTAGTAGTTAGGGAAGGTAAGCTAGGCGAAGTGAAAGCAAATAAGGGAGGGGAAATTATGTAAAGTGAAGGGAAATTATTAGAGGAAAAGTGAGGAGAAATGATTGAAGGAAGAGTGGGGGAAAATGATTACAGGAAGAGTGTGAGGAAAGAAGGGGGAACGAGGGGTGGGAAATTAAGAGGATTGGGAGAAGTGAAAATAGTGGAAGTAAGGAGGAAGAAGAGGAGGGGCATTAGGGCAAACGAGGGGAAATGTTGAGAGGGTGACTAGGGAAAATTACTAGAAAGGACGGTAAGTTGGGGAAAGTGATGGCTAGAAAGGGAAGTTGGTGAAGGGAATGTTTGCTAGGGAATCAAGGAATGTGAAGTGAGGCGAGAATCTCTTAATAGCTTACGAAACTCTTTTTTGACTATTTGTTTTGTTTTGGTAATAAACCTCTTCAGTGGAGCTTAAAGCGATGGCAAAATTACTCAGGTAATCCGGTGTAATCAGAGTAAGTCAGTGTAATCCTGAGTATCCACTTGTAATCCTCAATAACCCACTTGTAAATCACTTGTAATCTTGAGTGCTCCACTTGTACTTCTGAGTAGCCCACTTGTAATCCTGACTAATCAACTTGTAATCCTGAATACCTTACTTGTACTCTAGAGAAATCCACTTTTAATCCATAGTAATCCACTTGTAATCTAGAGTAATCCACATCATTCCAGTTATTTTTAGTAATCCGGTACTCCAGAGTAATCAAATTTTAATCTTGAGTGATCCACTTGTACTCCTGAGTAATCCACTTGTAACTCTTGGAACAATCCACTTGGAACAACATTGTTAAAAAAATTCATTTTTTTCGATTGAAAATTCTTGATATTAGCTGAAAATCGTTTTGCTGAATATTGAATTATTTTGTCGAAAATTCGTTTACTTTTAAATTTTTTTCCTATTTTATTTTTTATGGTCAATTTTTTTTTAATGAAATATTCATGTATTTTGTTGAAAAATCTTATTTGTGGTTGAAATTTCATTTATTTGGTTAAAAATCAGTCTATGTTCTAAAAAAATTCAAAAATTCTGTTAAAAATTCGTTCTACAGTTACAAAATTAACCGTTTTGTTGAAAGTTAGTCTTTCTGGGTTAATAATTTAATTATTTCAGTAAAGAATTCAACTTTTTGTTAAAAAATTCATTTTTTGGTTGGAAGTGAATAATTTTAGTTAAAAGTCAACTATTTCGTTCAAATTGGAAAAAATTCAAAAGCTTTTTACGAATTGTTAATGGCCTCGACGATGAAAAATTGAAAATGATTTTTTAGATTTAAAAATTATTATTTGAGAATATTTAAAAAGATTTAAAAAGAGTTCCAAAACTGCAGAAAAAGAATCTGGAACATTTTAAGGACATTTTTAAAAATTTTCAGGATATTCTAAAAATTGTAGGGAAAATTTCATTCATGTTAAAAGATATTTATAACTTATACAAAAAACTCAAAAATACTTTTGAATTTCAAAAATGTAAAACAACTTCTAGATTTCTCAAATTCTTGAAATAAAATTTGTGTAACTTTAATAGGATGTCTCAGCTATTAAAAATTAAAATAATTTAAACTTTAATTTGAAAAGTTTTAAGTTGAAATTTTTTTTTTCTTTTAATTTTTAATATTTCTAGCTTAAATTTACTTAAAACAATATAATTTGGAACATTTTAAAGTTCATCGATTGATTCTGTAATATAGAGAATTGAAAATGATAAACTGGATTTATATTTTTGAAACTGAATCTCAATCTTTGAACTCTATCATTCATAAAAGTTGAAAATTTTAAATTTTGCAGTTTATCTCCATTTCATTAGAAATTGTTCAATCGAAAATTTATAGTGCCTTCCATTTTATACGTTTAAATTATTCAAAATTTAAATACAAAATTTTTGAGTTAAAAAACTCTGCAGCTTCAATTATAAAAGTTTAAAATTCAATAGTTCCAATTTGTGTGCTTTAATTGATAGTTTAATTTTCATGACTTCAAATAAATAAATGTTTAGCTTTAGAGCATTAACTTTTTAATTTTATTGACCTCGAAAAATATTTTTGAACCAAGAAAAACCGTAAATTTGCCGAGAATTTTGTAACTTCCATTAAAACAGCCACCCTTAATCTATTCGTTACACGTCTCTGTGGAATTTTCGTTCGAAAAGCAACCGATTTCGTCTTTTTCGTGCTTCTTTTAAAAGCTTCTGATTTGGATTTTCTACAATTTTCCCGTCCTTTCTTTTTCTTCATCCTTCTCTCATTACCCGCATTATGCCGTTGGTACGAATCAGTCTTGCATGGCGGGTTCCGATTTTGCTGACACCCGTTTGCGCAGACGGTGGCCCATCGCAAATTGGATAGAAGGTATTCGAGGCTCGACTCGTCGATTCGACGAAATCCAATCTGTCGGGAAAAATAATATAAAAAAAGATCCTGAAAAAGGGGAATGGATCAAATATAGTCAAGAAGGAATGAGGAGAAACGATGCTCGCCAGTTCGTTTTCCCAGTGGAACCACGAACGCCTCCCGCATATCCGGCTTATCGCAAATTTCCATTTGCCACAAACTTTTTCCCTTCTTCCTACTTTGCTTCGTTTCCCGTTTTTTAAATCTTTCATCCACTTCCGACTCTTTTCCATATAAACGAATGATGAAAAAGCTTATGAACTCGGTGACGGAGTATCCTGTGTTTACAGAAAAGAATATTGCCGTTTGCAACCAATCCGTTTAATTCATTTATTTAAAAAAAAAAACAATATTGATCAGGAAATATTAAAAGGGGTTTTCAATCTTGTTTTATTCCTTTTTTAACAAATTAATTTTTTAGTAAATAGAGGAGGACCGTATCGTATGGAATAGTCAATATTCATACGATCGAGATTAAGGGGATTGCAATGCATAGGGGTTGCACCAAGTACATAGTATGTATCCGAGGATGCGTTTTTTATTTCAATATTTGGATTTTATAATCTAAATGCGATTTCGTTCTGAGTAAGCAGAGCGAATTTCTGGGAAATTTTTTTTTTTTTTTGTAATAATATTGAGCGTTCTACTGCGCCTGTAAAGTACAACCCGCTGATAAGGTTCCCTTTCTTTTTTTTTCTGTGAAATTAAAATGAAGAACCCAAAGTTTGACCTCTATTTGTTTTAGGTCTATACCTATTTCTAAATTTTTTTGAAATTCTTTTAATTACTTTAAGTCACCCTTAATTCTTTCGAATTCCCTTGAAATCCACTAAATTCAAAGGACCTTCTTTGGGCTTTCTATTTTCTTTTAATTTATTCGGAAGACTTTTAAATTCTCTTAAATTATCTTGAATAATTTTAAATTCACTTCAACTTTACTGAAAGGAATTGAATATTGACAATTTTCTTAATTAATTTGAATTCATTTGAAATTAACTCGTAATTCTTTTAATATTTGGAATTTTCTTTTATACTTTTCCCTCAATTCTCTTGAATGTCCTTCGAACTCCTTTTTATTCACTCAAATTTTACTGAAATTAATAAAAGTTTTTCGATTTGTTTTAATTCGTTTGATTTCCTTTTTAATTAAATTTGTATTCCTTTAAATATTTTGTATCATGAACTGTTTTAATTTGCTTGAATTTTTTTATTCTCCCTGAATCCTCTTCAATTACGCAAAGGAATATTTTTAAATAAAATTAAATTTTTTTGAATTTCCTTGGAATTCATCCTGAATTTTTAAAAATTCTTCGAATTCTCTGGAATGTTTTTAATTCATTCTGATTTTTCTTAAATTATGTTGAATTATTTAAAACTTTTTACAATTCAACTGAAATTAATGGAATATTTGGAAATTTATTCAGCTCATTTGAACTTATTTGGAATTCATTGTGAGTTCTTTGCATTTTTTTCATTTTTTTATTATTCCTGGTTTCTACAAAATTTCTTTGAAGACATTAAAATTCACTTTAGTTTTACTGAAATCAACAGATTATCTAGAATTTGAATTTTTTTAAAATTATTTTGAAAGGAATTTTGGATTGGATGTAAGTTCTTTTTAATTGATTAAAAATTCGTCAAATTCGTTCTGAATTCTTTTAAATTCCTTTAAATTTATTTTCAATTCTCACCGAATCATTTCAAATTCTCTTCAATTTTACTAGCATCCATGGTATATTTTTCATTTTTTTCCATTCTTTTGAATTCATTTGGCATTAAGCGTGAGTTTTTTTTAACTTATCCGGTATTTTATTTAAAAAGTTTAATATTCTTGATTTTCTTAAATCCCCTTGAATAAATGGATCCTTGAATCAATGGAAGATTTCAGATTTTTTTCTGATTTATTTGAATTCTTTGAATTAACTTAATTTTTTTATTCTCCCCAAATTTTTAATTTAGGCTGAATTTAAAAAAAATTGTTTTTAATTGTTTTTAATTCTCCTTTAATTCTTCTACATCCGCTCCAATTTAGGAATTTGGGATTGAACCTACATTTTTTTAATATTCCCTGAATTCTTTGAGTTTATTTTGAATTCTTTTAAATTTTAAAGAATTTCTTTTTAATGCTCCCTGAATTGTTTCACATTCATACGAATTTTACTAATATCAATAGAATTTTTTGAATTTTTTCAATTCGTTTGAATTCATTTCAAAGTAAACTTAAATCCTTATTAAGATATCATGAATTTTTTTAAATTATACGCATTCTCTCGAATTTTTCTCAATTTTGCGAATTATTTTGAATCCATTTGATTTTGTTTAAATTCACTCTAAATTCATTTGATTTCAAAAATTTTTATTTTCTCTAAATTATTTTGAATTTCTTTCCAATTCTTCTAAATTTAAGTTAACTTTTAGTTCTCCTTGAATTCTTTTTAATTTATTCTGAATTCTTTCTAGTTATAAAAAAATGTGATGCTTCTCGAATTCATACATCTTCACTTTAATTATACTGAACTCAATGGAATATTTTTAATTTTTTTCAATTCATTGAATTGGATTCGAATTGATTGGAATTAAAAATACTTGGAATTATTTAGAATTTTTTATTCTTCTTCAATTCTATTGAAATCCCTTAAATTATTTTTAATTCGCCCTAATTTTAGTAGTAAAAAGATTGTCTTTAATTTTTTCTTAGTTTTTTTTAATTCGCACTTGAGTCTTTTAGGCTTACCTTTTGAATTCTTTCCAATTACTTTGATTTTTCCTAAACTCGCTCTAAACTGAATGAATTTAATGTGTTTTTGAAAATATTTTTTAATTCTTTTCAAGTAACTTAAAGATGTTTCAAATGAAGTGCATTTTTTTTAAATATCTCGAACGTTTTTTATTAATTTAATGAAAATTATAATAAGTCTTTCCACGCTTTCAAAAGTTGTAAATATTTTTTGCAATTAATTTGAATTAACTTGGAATGGATTTTTTGCATTTTTCTTAGTTTTTATTCAATTACTTTTTAAGTCGTACAAACTCTCTTTTAACTTTAAATTGAACTTTTGTAAACTTATTCTAAGTCTATTAAATTTCATTCATTTTTCTATAATTTTGCATTCTCTTGAATTCACTGGATTTTTTTAATTTAACTTGAATTTTCATGAATTTCAGCGAATTCTTCTCATTTCTTTACAATTAATTAATCTTTACTTCAATTGTAACTGAAATACATTCAAAACAAATTAATTTTAATTTATTTTTAATTCACTCTGAATTTTCATTAATTCATTTGAAATTTTCTTATTTTTTATGTTCCCTGAATTCTCCCTAATTCCTTTGAATTCTTCAAAATTCACTTTAATTTTATTTAAATCAATGGAGTATTTGAGATTTCATTTCTTTCAAGTTTACTGTAATAAGTGGAATTTTTTGGATTACATTTTTTTCAATTTCTTTGAAGTCGCCCCGAATTCTTATCAATTTATCTTAAATTCTTTAAATTTCATTCCAATTTCACTGAACTAAGTGAAATATTTTGAATTTCTTTTCAATTTAATTGAATCGATTTGAAGTATGCCTTGGAGTTTTATGAATTTGATCTAAATCGTCTTATTTTTCTTAAATTTTTCTATATTCACTTAAATTTTCATAAAATGAATTTTTTAATTGTTAATTGTTTTAAAGTCTTAGAAATGCACCCTCAATTCTTTCAATGCATTTAAATTTTTATATTTTTCCAGAATTCTCTTGAATTCCCTTAAATTAATTTTAATTCACCCTAATTTTGGTAAACAATTTATCTTTATTGCTTTCAAATTCTTTTAATGTTTTTTAATTCTCCCTGCAATCTTTTGAATTCACTTAATTTTTTCAACATTAAAATTTCTCAGTTTTTTCCTTCAAATTCACCCTTGAATTCTTCTAAATTGACTCAATTCTACTACATCCGATGTACTTTTATGAAATTCATCGAAATCTTTACATTCCTCTTAAATTTTTTAACATTCACTTCAACTGTACTAAAATTAGATATTATTTAAAAAAAGTTAATTTGAATTCAATAGAGTATTTTACATTGTTTTCCTTTTATTCAAATTAATTCGGAATTTACCTTCTATTTTTATGAATTTCGTCGAAATCTCCTCATTTTCCCTAAAATCCATTAAATTACGTAATTCACTTTAAGTTTAATATAATAAATAAATTTTTCTTTTACTTTTCCCTAAATTCTTGTAATTTCATTCCAATTTTACTGAAATCTGTGAAATTTTCTTGATTTTCTGAAAATTCATTAACATCAATTTGAAATATAATCTGAAAAATTTATGAATTTGATCTCATTCTTCTCATATTCCTTTATCTCACTCAGATTTTACTGAAAGGTGTGGAATTTTTCAATTTTTTTCAATTTATTTAAAATACAGTTTATCTTTAATTCTTTCAAATTCTTTTAAAGTTTTTAAATTCTCCCTGCAATCTTTTGAATTCACTTAATTTTTTCTCAGTTTTTTGCTTGAAATTCACCCTCATGTCTTTTAGACTTGCCCTGCATTCCTAGGCATTACATGCAACTCTTTCGAATTCTTTTAAATTCCTTTTATTGTTTCTAAAATCACAGTAAATTTAATGAATTCAATAAGTTTTTAAAAATATTTTTGAATTCTTTTCAATTCACTAAAGGAATTTCAAATTACTTGAATTTTTTTTTTAATTCGCTTTGAATTTTAATGAATTTCATCGAACTCTTCTCTTGAACTTTCTTGGAATTCATCCTGAATTCTTAACAATTCGTTGAATTCTCTGGAATTTTTTTAATTCTTACCTGATTTCTCTTAAATTATCTTAAATTATTTAAAAATTTTTACACTTCTACTGAAATAATGGAATATTTTGGATTTTATTCAGTTCATTTGAATTTATTTTAAATTCAGCGTGAATTCTTTGATTTTTTTTATTATTCCTGGTTTCTACAAAATTTTTTTAAAGTCATTCAAATTCAATTTAGTTTTGCTGGAATCAACAGAATATATAGAATTTTAATATTGTTTTTAATTATTTTTGAAGAAATTTTTGATTGGATATAAGTTCTTTTTAATTGATAAAAAATTCGTCAAATTCGTTCTGAATTCTTTTAAATTCCTTTCAATTTATTTTTAATTCTTACTGAATAATTTCACATTTTCTTCAATTTTACCAGAATCCATGGAATATTTTTTATTTTGTTCAATTCTTTTGAATTCCTTTGGCATTGAACGTGAGTTTTTATTAATTTACCCTGTATTTTATTAAAAATCTTTAAGATTCATGATTTTTTTAAATTCAGGCTGAATTGTCCTTAATTCCTTCAAATAAATGAATCCTAGAATCAAGGGAAGATTTTAGATTTTTTTTCTAATTTATTTGAATTCTTTGAATTAAATTGATTTTTTGATTCTGAAATTTTTAATTTATCTAGAATTTTTAAAAAATTCTTTTTATTTTTTTAAATTCTCCTTTAATTCTTCTAGATCCGCTCAAATTTAGGAATTTTGGATACAACTTACATTTTTTTAATTTACACTGAATTCTAATTTTTAAAACTTTACAAATTTTCCTAAATTTTGCTAATTATTTTGAATATATTTGATTTTTTCTAAATCCACTCTTATTTTACTGAAATCAATAAAACATTTTTTTTGCCACTTGTTTAAATTTATGTGGAAATCACCCTGAATTATTTAAATTATTTTTATATGTTTACTAAATTCTTTCAAGATAGCTTGAATTCTTCGAAATTCACTCTAGTTTCACTGAAATCAAAGTAAAAAATTTTAATTTCACTCCAATTGATTTAAATTTATGTATAATTCACATGGAATTCTTTGAATTTTCTTCCAATTCTTCTAAATTTAAATTAACTCTGAGTTCTCCTTGAATTCTTTTTAATTTATTCTGAATCCTTTCTAATTATTAAAAAATATGTTATGCTTCTCGAATTCTTATATCTTTATTGTAATTTTACTGAAGTCAATGGAATATTTAAAATTTTTTTCAATTCATTGAATTGTATTTGAATTGATTGGAATTAAAAATAATTGGAATGCTTTAGATTTTTTTATTCTTCTTCAATTCTATTGAAATCCCTTACATTCTTTTTAATTCACCATAATTTTAGTAATTAGATTGTCTTTAATTCTTTGCATATTGGATTTTTGCTTTTTTTTAATTCACTCTCTTTTAATGTTTTTTAATACTCCCTGCAATCTTTTGAATTCAATTAACTTTTCCAACATTGAATTTTTTCTCAGTTTTTTGCTTCCAATTCACCCTGTAGTCTTTTAGACTTGCCCAGGATTCATAGGCATTACATGCAACTCTTTCAAATTCTTTTGAATTCCTTTTATTTTTCTAAAATCATTCTTAATTTAATAAATTCAATGACTTTTTAAAAATATTTTTGAATTCTTTTCAATTCACTAAAGGTATTTAAAATTACTTGAATTTTTCTTAATTCGTTTTGAATTTTAATGAGTTTCATTGAATTCCTTTCATTTCCTTTTAATTCTTCTAACGCCACTTTTACTTTTGTTCTTTCTTTTGTGGTAGAGGTTTTTATATTTCAATGAATACTTCATAATATTGTACTCTTATTGAAAAATGGATGAACAGTTGCATTTAAAACACAAGAGACGTTGTCGTCTCGACTGCAGATGAAGTTTCGAATTTATCAATCTGCATTGGACAGTTGCCTACTTGGACTCGTTTTTCGCATCAATGGTTTTTCATTTAAAGGACGTATTGTGCAATGCCCGCTGGTTAGCTTGCGACTACAACCAGAATTGTATTGATCATACTGCCGGGTGCATGTGACATGAAGAGTGCATTATATTCCCCTTTGTATCTGATTAACAATTGAAAAAACACTGAATTATTCATTTTTCTTCTTTCAAAGCTCTCCATACTCTTTTGCACACGTCAAGTGATCAATAGTCAAATTATTATTGACTTTATTGCAATATGGTTCTAAATTAATTATTTAAATATTTACGAAACGATTGCAATTTCAGTTTTAAATTAAATTATTATTTATTTTGATTCTTTCTAGCAATCTTTGGGAAATTAGGGAAAAATCGACTTAGGATCACTCTACCCTAAATATATTGAAATTTTTGGAACTGAAAACTTAGAAAATGGTTTCACGTCTCCATAAATATAATATAATAAAATATAATATAATTCAGATAAAAAACACATGAAAATTGCGAAAATCGGGATTTTCCGAGGGGTCATTCACTCTGAAATCAGAAGAATCTTCACAAAGGATTTCAATTGATTTCAATTGATTTCAAAAGATTTCAAGCGATTTCAAATGATTTCAAGAATAATGTCTAAGGTTAAGCAGATTCCGCTTTTAATTTGCGATTTCAA
>JAAAKG020001644.1:0-21791 GCA_010014905.2 Druon quercuslanigerum
ATCAGTTAGTCCTTAACTAAGCTCTGGACAGTGCACATTAAATTAAATTTTAAGCTTAATAAAGTTGAATATCTCACGAAAACTCCAGCGTGGACGTTCACTAAAATCATAAATACTCCTAGACTATTAAATATTTTGATCTGAAATTTTCCAAAAAACTTCATTATACCTTTCTCCGAATTTTCGTCGCGCAAAGTATTAGCCTGCTCAAAATTCCCTCCCTAAACGAAACGCTGGAAGTTACAAGTGTTCGATTCGCACCGAGCATCAGAAAAAATTAATAATAATTTTTGAAAACAGCGGTTTGAATTCCTATCATATTGTCAATCAAAGAACATCTTAAAGCACATTCGGAAAACGGATTAAAATCAAGTTTTTCAAAAAACTAAAAAAGTTACAACTTTTCGTCTCGAGGAATAAAGATGCACAATAAAATTTCACGTCTAGATATGTCCTTCAGAAATTTCTAATCTAAAATTTGTTTTAAAGCCTCCAGGGGACTATCATTTCGCACGAGAAAATTCTATACGCCCTTATACGATCCGGCCCTTCAATTGTTGATTTTTCATCCAGAAAAGATTTCCTGAATTCTTCCGCTCCTACAGTTAAATTCATATTAGATTTTGTGTACAATTAGGGCGAAAATTTTGTTTAATTTCCGAATTTTCAAAAATTGCGTACATGGATGAAGGACCCCGCCCCAGTTCCGTAACAAAGCGTAACAAAATGTCTCATCCTCCACACCCCTTGAGCTGTTAAGTAATTTGTGTACGGTCCCTTATGTAAAATTTACCAAACAAATATTCTTCGTGTATGTAAATGAATCTGTCATAAGAGATTAAGTTTTTTCCGCGGTATTAAAGTAAAAAGACAAAAATTCAAGTAAATATTATTAAATACCCAATTTTAAGAGCTTTTCCTAAAGTAAACTTTAGTAACATTTACGAAGATTCTTAAGATACTTGTATTTCTTAAAAGGAATAGAAGAAATATCATAAACTTTATGAAAAGAAACTTACTGTTAATTTAGATCTCAGCGCATATATTGGCAAAAAAAGTCTTGATAATCAAGCCCGGTATGAGAAATTTCGCTCCCATAGACAGTTGCAAAAATTGCCCCTTTGCATCGTAGTGTTAGTGCTGTTTCTGTCTGCTTGGGTATTTTTTAATTATTTTTTTTTTATTTGCCTTGAAACGTCGGTGTTTATTTTTTACAAATGTTTTTTTCTAGTGATTTGATAATAATAAAAATAAAAAAGACGAAAGAAAGAAAAAAAGAGAACGAAGGGGATTTGGTTGGTTACCTTCTCATTTTTCTTTCCTCTTTTTTATTTTTGTCCAAGGAGTAAAATTATTTTCTTTTCTTTTTTAGGAGAAAAAAGTGTTTTTCTTAATTTGTTGTTTTCAAATTTCAATAGGAACATTTAATGGTGGTTGTCCAAATTTGGTCGATATATTCTTTGTTTTATTTTCAGGAATTCTGCACATTAATTTTATTATTGGGCGTTAAATAGGATTTTAAATATGATTTTAATCTCATTTAAATTTCACAATACACACACTGCATGACAAATTAGATCATTTTTACTATCGATACTTATCGAATAATCGGTATCAGGGAAAAATCGAGACATGCAAGTGTTTCAACTCTACGATTGTGTGAATCGATTCTTTTCCCAATTTGGGGAATTTTTACTCATTATGTTTGGAATGGTACGCGAACGTGTACCAACATAATGGGCGAAAAATCTACACATTTAGTGTTTAAATATTAACATTACAGTCAATTAGAACTTAAGTTTTGTTTTCAAGTTAAAATTGCAACTTGATTTCCAGTTTTTCAAGGATCAAACAAATTTTGATAGTTTCCTCTAAAATTTGTCTACATTGCCTGTTTATTAAATTCAGGCCTGTTGACAATTTTAAAGAATTTTCGAACATAAGATAAACGTGAATGGTTGAAGTACAAAACTAGATAACCAACAAAGTCAAATTTTTCAGAAGAGCGAAATAACATTCTGTAAAATCGAAATCATCGTTTAAAAATAAAAACAATAATTTACTCTCGAACATAAAACTGGAACAGGCTCGGTTGCGGGTAACGATAAAAAGTGCAATTTTCAGTTTAAACAAAAAAATAAGATATCTGCTGAGAGTTGCTTCAAGAATTTGGACATTCAAATTCCATGGGTTTCGAAAATCGTCTTTGGATAGCGACTAAAAATCTGTTCTTCAATTTAACGTAATAATATACTCCTACTCCCGAAATATGGAGAATCTGAATAAAAATAAAAAAGTTTTCATCGAAAAAAATTATTCTGTTCGCACTGTAACATACGAGTTTTCGCTGAAAGTGAAGATAAAAGATCTTAAGGAGAAGACAGATGTATGCTTATTTAAAAATAAATAATAATAATTTTCAGAATAGTATTATTTACAAGCTTTTTAACAAAATGTGTATTAGATTTTTTAAGAATTTCTTATGCAAAAAGCCCATTTTTGGAAAAATGTTGGCATCCCTTCAAGTGAATATTGTACACTTTTCCTAGGAAACTAATGCACTATCAGGGACAATTTTAACCACGTATTTATTATGATAAATGCACGCTCATTTATTGTAATTTATAGCTTTTTTACTTATTTTTCATGTTTATGATTCTAGTTATAATCGTTAAAGTGATAGAAAGAACATGCAAGCAGATACCTATTTAGATAAGCTATATAGTATAAAAATAGGAAGATGCAATATTTTTACCAGTTTCTTATAGTCACCAAAGGACCGAAGACAAAAAGTAAAAAATGAATCTCATAATATTCTTTAATTTATTTATTGCATTGTTTTCTACCGCAGTTTTATGCGAAACACAGAAGTGGCATCCAGTGGTGAGTTTTGCACAAATTTGTTTTTTATACAAAAAAAATCTATATGTAAAAAGTAAATTTAATATTCATTAGATTTTTACTCATAAAATTATACTAGCAGTCTTTTTTCTAATTTTACTTCTTACATTATTTATTTAATTATAATGGTTATAAATCGCAAAGCTTTTAAAGCTTCTTTTCAAACAGTCAATCTGTATCTTAGTTTTTAAATTCTACAGTTTTAATTAATATTTTAAGAAAATTGATGAATCTGCCTATCCTAGTGATAGAGAGTGTTCGGCAGTGTGGAGAGAAATTAAAATGAGTCATAGGTATAATGTAATATTTATAATAATATAAAATTCTCATATCATGTATTATTATCTGAACGTTCTTCGAGGAATCTGTATTACCATCAAAGAATAACAGAATTTCTTAACGTCTTTACAGACTAGATTGAGCGAAAGGAGAAAACGTTTTTTTCAGAAAAAGTTTTATTAAAAATATTATTATCTGCTTCCAATATAATAAGGAAAAATATGTCCTTAAGTTAACAATATATTAAGTGCTCCTTTATTGCAGAGCGTTGCTCTTTTTTAAACAGCTTTCAATTCTAGTTGTAAAAAAGTTCTTGAAGTATTTTTAAAAACAAGTTTAATGCAATAAATTGGAATTATGGCCATTTTTTAAGGGAAGATATTTTAAAAGATTTCATAGGAAGTTATCAGATTTTCGATGATTTCAATTATTTTAAAGAATTTTAAATCTCTCAAGGTATTTTAAAAAATTTGCAAGAATTTAATAACAAGAATCAAGAGATTCCGTGGTGTGAAAATAAATTTCAAATATTTTCAGGTACATACATATTTCGAAATATTTTAAAGAATTCTAAAGATTTAAAAATATTTTAAAAGATTCCCAAGAATTTGTAGTTAATAGTCACCTGTAATTTTTCTGAATTTTATCAAATTCTTTTAGATTCAAAAGAACACCATTTACATTATTATACTACATTAGTCATTTTTAGTCACTTGTTATATTCTCATCATTTATGATCGAGAAAGTATTAGAATTGTCCGAAATTTGACACCATAGTTTTTAAAGGATCTCCGCGTTTTGAGACCCCTGAATCCGAAAATCAAGTTTTGGTGATGGCGTCCGTCTGTTTGTCCGTCCGTCCGCCCGTCCGTAAACGCGATAAGGACGAGTTCGATAATCAGCGATCTTAGATAAAAGTTCAAAAAGTTAAAGCATTTTCAAACATTTTGGGGCCATTTTTTGTTAAGACTTGAAAACTTAATGTACGGCTATGCGTCGCACTCAGGAAACCAAACAATTTATCTCAGGCCTTTTTGCGATAAAAATAAAATTATCTGAGTTATATTATTTGTAAAATTTTAAAAATCAATCGAAAATAAAAATTTAAAGCCAAACCACGCAAGATATGAAAAAAAGCCAAGAAAAGAAAAACGTTGCTTTCTGAAAGCCCTACAAGATTATCATAAAAACTTTTCGGATTTTCATGAACAATTGAAAATTCAAATTTTTATGGCACAAAAATAATAAAAAATAAAAAATGCCATTTAGTGGTCAAACTATGCAAGATATGAAAAAATATAAATAAAAGAAAATTGTGATCTCAAAAACGATCGACAAATTTGTTAATAAACACTGCGTGATGGGACGCGTAATTTTTGTTTTATTCGTAAAAAATAACATTAAAAATAAAAAATTACATCTTTGGAAAATCGACACAAGTTACAAAAAAAATTATTTAACAAAAATTGTGCTCATAAAACATATGTACAAATTTGATATGAATCATTTTTTGATAGAACGCGTAGTTTTGGTTTTATTCATAAAAATGTGATTAAAAATTAAAATTAAAAAATTGTGGGAAAACCGCAAAAGGTACCAAAAGACACACAAAAAAGATCTAAACATAAATTATAGGTTTTGAAAAAAGCTACAAAATTTCTTTCAAACATTTTTTAAGAGGACTCATGATGTTATTTTTATTTATCAAAAGTAGTATGAATAAAATAGATAATTAACATTTTATCCAATAAGCGACTCGAAATTGGAGGATTTTCAGCGTTTCAAAATTCCTGCAATATTTCTGTATCAGACAATTTTTTGACAGAATTTCTTGTTTTTCTCCTACTTAATTTATGATTTAAAAAATAATAAGATATGGGTCTGGAAACTAATGAACTTTTTTGCGTTTAAGATAATACATGCTTTGCAGAATGAATACTTGGCTAATTCTTCTTCCAAGACATAGCCAAGATATAGCCAAGACGTTTTTTAAATATCGCCCTTGGCCGCGAGCGAGACTTTATTTTTCGTCTTAAGTCGAATTTTTTCGTCTTTAAGCCGAACTCAAGGACACCGACAACAAAAGACCTCCAAGGGTCATCACTAATACGCTTAAAATTTTTTAAATAATTATATTATTTATCTCCATGTTATTTATTTTCTAAGCCTTAAAATTTTGTTTAACTGCAATAATTATATTCTCAGGATGGCAAATCTAAAAATGTTATCCATTTGTTCCTATCTCCAATAGTTCACTAGATACTTGTAGAAAATAACAATTTTAATCTTTTTGTGGAAAATTTTATATGGATGTAGTTCTTGAGACTGTCAGGTTCAGAATGTTGAATTAGCGAACCATTTATTGCAAAATTGCAAGTTCTATCGGTCGTACAATTTTAATCCTTAGCAGATGTCAACTGCTTGACCCCAGCTTAGCTACATGATTAAATTAATCAAGCATGCTTGGACTGAAAGATCAGTTATTTCTACTAGCAAAATAGTTGTTATAACAGATAAATCAGTCAATATTTCTGACCTAATCAAAAAGTCACTTGAAGTGTCTGATTCTTCTGCTATGATAAAATTAAAAGAATATTTATAAATGAAAATTACTCTTCGTTAAAAATTCGCTTTTTGTTTTATCATTTTAGTGTAAAAACATTCAATTGGTTGAAAATTCATCTTTTTGGTTACAAAATTTATTATTTGGTTAAAATTTTTTCGTATTGAAAATTAATTTTTTTTTTAATTCGCACTGTTCTATTTTTTGTTAAGAAATAGTATTTTTTAGTTAAAAAGTCAACTATTTCGTTGAGGATTCAACTCATTTGTTAAAATATTAACTGTTTTTGTTTTAAAACTAAACTCTTTTTTTGTTGAAACGTGACCGTTTTCAGTTGAAAATGCAAGTACTTCGACTGAAATGTCATGCCTCTTGTTAAAAATGTATCTTTATTGGTAGAAAATAACTCTTAGAACAAAATCTAAAAAATCGTCTTCTTTTCTTAAATTCAACTGTTCTTGATTTAAAATTAAAATCTTTTTTGGTGGAAATATAAAATGTTTTTTATTTAAAAATAGAAATATTTTTTGGTTTAATTATTAGCTATTACATTTTTTGTTGAGAATTCAACCTTTTTTTAGTGAATATTTTACTTTTTGCTTGAAAGTTGAACTAGTTTGTAAAAAATTCCACTTTTTGTTAAAGATTCATATAATTTTAGTTTAAAAAATCATCTCTTTAGTTTAAAATTTAACTATTATGTTAAAAGTTCATTATTTTAACTGTAAGTTCAAGTATTCCATTTTTTGTTGACCCTTTACCTTTTTTTTTGTTGCACATTCAACTATTTGGTTGAAAAGTCGTCTTTTTTGGTAGGAAATAAATCATTTTGGCGCAACATTTTTTTCTTTTAATTCAACAATTGGTTAAAAGTTGAACTGTTCAATTAAAAATGTATTTTTTTGGTTCAAAATTCATCATTTTGTTTGAAAATTAATCTTTTTTTTTTGAGAAATTCGTATTTTTTGGTAGAAAATTAATTTTTTTTCGTTTAAAATTCAATGCTTCATTATAAATGACACTGGAAATTAAATTTGCAGAATATATGGAAGTTATCACTTCCTCATATAAAAAACACAGTGAAGAATGTGTGTCTGAAATTGAAAAAGCCATAAAATCTCTAGAAGAAATGCTTCTTAGAGAGAAAGGATGTGAAGCCATTAAGAAACGATTTAAGTAATTGTTACAATATTATTAACAAAAAATTAATCCCAACATAATTTTTAAGTGCATGTAAAAACAACCTTTATAAATAGAAATTTTTAGTTTTTGTATTAAGAAATTTTTACATTTTTACTTCCAAACCCGGTCTTTTTTATTAATATTAATTCAGTAATTTTTACAGAAAATTTTAGTTGCGGTGCAAGAAAATAATGTATCTTATGTTTGTCAAATGATGACAGACAAAAGTTTGAAAACTTTACTTCAACGATTGGCTCAATGAAATCGCGAATCAGAATATTGTATCCGCGAGGATTATACCGTCCTGGTATGTCTTTATAAGATATGAGCTCTGGAATCCAATTACGTCATGGCGTAAGAATTATATCCTACTATGAGAACTTAATGAATTTCAAGTTGCATTGGAACCTGGATTAAAGTTGGTCTCGGACATAGCCTGTAGTGGCCTTGGCCAGGGGCGTGCGCAGAAAAAAAATCGATGAGGATTTTGAAAATTTCGGGGAGAATTTTATTGATCCGTTCTAATTTTGCATGGTGTTAAAAACATAGCACATTGGGAGGGTGACCCCCCTTGCGCACGCCCCTGGCCTTGATCATAAATCCAGGGAATCCAAACGTGAATATTAATTCAGAGCCTTCAGAACCATTTATGTTGGATTCGTAAGTTTTAGTATCAAATGAGTACTATCCGTTGGAGTTTAATCGCTTTGGTTTAAAATTTAACCATTTGTCGTGGTTGAAATATATCCCCTTTTTTGGATTAAAAATTCTTCTGGATAATTTTGCAGTTCTTCGGGCATGTGACACACTCAAATACCTATATTAGCGGCCTCACTTTTTCAGTTCACTGAATTTTCTTTGAATTTAAGAACTTTTTTCTCAATAAAATATCTGGCTGAATCTTTGTAATATATATCAGAAGACCATAAACTACGTTTGTGTACTTCATTTGAGTAGAAATTTCGCTAAAAATTATTTTAAAAGAAATCAAAATTGGGACCAATTTTTGAAATATTTTCTTTTTATGCCTTGAAATTTTTTGCACTTAAAAAACTTTTTTAAAATATCGGTCTTAAAATTTCTATAAATGCAAGAGCCGATATTAAATTACTTTTGCGTTCGTTTTTTTACATCTCGCAGATATTTTAAATGTATATGAGAAAAGTTCTTAGGTTCAAAAATTTCGAGGCTATATCAAAAAATGGTTAATTTCTTTGAAAATAATTTGTATCACAATTCTTACTCAAATTAAGTACATAAACGTACTTTATGGTCTTCTGAAACATTTTTAAAAGTTCAAATACGATATTTCATTTACCAAAAAAGTTGTTAAGTTCAAAAAAGACATTCAGGGAACTGAAATATAAGTTCGGTAATACAGGGATCTGAGTGTGTCACATGCCCTTAAAAATTGAGTATTTTGCGCCTGAAACCGGCAATCGAGAGCAGACTTTCTTCGCCTAGTTGGGGTTGCCGGTTCCAGGCGCAACAGAAACTTCATTTTCGATTTAAAAAAAGAACAAGAACATTTGCAGAAAAAACTGTATGTTACAGTGGTGAACATATTACATTAAACAATCCGTATCAGCCGTATCAATGATACAGGGTTTCCGAGATTTTTGGGTGAGGGTTTTTGTTTGCTTTTTTAAAAAGGGGCCCCCAAGAAATTCTGATAAAGGGCCCCCTCAGAACCACTGGTTTTGATGCAACTTAAAACACCCGTCTAAAAACAACTTAATGTTTAATGCTTTCAGTTTTACGCTAGAGTACCACACAAAGCTTTATCGAGATGTATTCGGAAACGAGTGACTTAAAAAAAATTAATAAGAGGATCCTCTCATTCATTATTATATGTAATTATGTATATATAATTATTAATAATTTTAACGCCGCTTAAAACTTATCGGTTTTCCATCTTACCGACAATTTTTTTGTTTTTAAAACTTTAGTGCCCGTCCTTGATTTTCTCAAGCTTATCTCATTTCGTGTAAGTGCCAGCTGTTGCAAAAAATATGTCGGTAAGGTAGGTATCCGGAATGTATTACAGGCCCTTCATTATACGAACTAAGATATGTCTGTAGATAATAATTTAGATGGTTAATATAGAGATCGTTTTATAAATGATTGTACCATTTACAAAAACAGTCTGCAATATGATCACAAATTCCTATTACCTACATTGACTGATACTTACCGACATTGGGAGCTTTCGAGGGTTCGTGTCCGCACTCTTTTAATTTGAATATTTTGAATATCACTGACAGAGTTGCTACAGTTCTGTGAATTCTATTATTCTGTTGAATATTTAATAATTTTGTTAAAGAAACATTCTTTTTGGTTGAAACTTTAATTGTTTTTCTCAAAATTCATCATTTTCCATTAAGAAATCATATTTTTTGGTTGAAAATTCAACTACTTGGTTGAAAGCAGTACTATGAACTTTTTGAAAAGTTTTTTCTTTTTTGCTGATGATTCATAATTTTATTTATTTTTTAAACTTTTGTTTTGTTTAAAATTTGACAATTTTGTAGAAAATTGTTATTTTTTAAAAACTTTTTTTAAACTGAAAATCGAACTAATCTATGTTTGGTTAAAAATGTATCTTCTTTGTTAAAAATACATCTGTTTGGTTAAAAATTAAAATAATTCGTTAAAAATTTGTTATTCGGTTAAAAATTAATTTTGTACTGGAAATTTAACTATTTTAAGTTGAAAATTCGTCTATTTAAGGTGGAAATGCACCAACATATTTTGTTGAAAATTCGTCTAATTTGGTAGAAAAGTAATCTTATTAGTTTAAAGAACATCTTTTTGGTTAAAAAATCATATCTTTGGTTGAAAATTGATCTATTTTTTTGAAAAATTGTTTTTTTTATGGTAACTCACCATAAATTGCCCAAAATTCAATTTAAAAATGTCTACAAATTCCGGAAATTTTTAGTCATTTATGGCAGTTTTACAGTTAAATATGATATATTACCATAAACTTCTCAAATTTTAATTTTTAAAATTTTTATGCATTTCAGGAAATGCATAAAATTTTTGGTAATTTATGGTAATATTAATGGTAATTTGTGGTAACTTACCATAAATCGTTCAAAATTAAATTTCAATATTTCTATCAATTTCCGGAATTTTCGGAACATTTCTGGTCATTTATATTAATTTTAAAGTTAAATGGGTTAAATTACTATGAATTAACCAAAATAAATGTTGAACATTTTTATAAATATCCGGAAATTTATGCATTTTTTTGGTAATTTATGGTAATATTACAGGTAGTCTATGGTAGCTTAAGAAAATATACCTTAAATTCAATTTAAAAACTTCTATAAATTTCTGGACATTTTTGGTAATTTACGGTAATTTGATCAATTATATGGTATAATCATTATTACTCACCCTTGACATCAGTTTTCACTCCTTAGGGAGTAAAAAGCAGAGCTTTAGTCCCACTTCATAGTCGTCGAAAAGAGCTGAAATCATACATGTGTCATAAAATATATATCATGTAAAGAAGTATAGAAAATGTAGTTGATTATTATAATAAATTATTTGTTTACACTCTACAATATTGAACTGTCAACTCTTTTTGAGGACACGAAATTTGGAATGATCTTAATACAGTATTACACTCAACTCTCGATATAAGCCTTGATTCTAAATCGGGTAAATTCAAACGAAAACAGACAACTAACGCTCTGAATAGACATATCCTCTCTTTCGCCCCCATGGCTCCTCTCATCAGGAAACTACGGAGGCCATCGATTCTATATAGGAATACCATGACCCGACGAGTCTTATATCGGGGTTTGCGTATATCGGTAAAAGTCCGTAACAGGACTATGTGCCTAGAAAACTTCTAGAAGTGTCTAATTTTTCAGATACAATGAACATTTTTTGAATCGGGGTATAAAACGGACGAAATCTTATGTATCAACTTTTTAAGACAGACCGTTTTAACATTACCATTTTTTAATTTTTCATCCACACACTAACACATAGTTTGAAGGGAGCTTTAATTTTTAATGTAAATTAAAACTTAAAAATTACTATTAGTACACTATACAAGAAAGAAATAAGATTAATGAAACTTAATTGAGTTCCAGTGAGTGTCATTTATTTATTTAATCCTATTAAATTGACCCTGTATCGATTTTACTATATTAATCAATATTTATTGAACATTTAATTAAATTAATTTTTATTAACAAAATTCATGAAAAAATTAATAATTAACTTTCTTAAGAAAATTTTCTTCTCATTTTGAAAATATTCTCAAATATTGTTGTATAATTTTCTGTTAGTAGCTGTACCTCTCATTTTCCTATTATTAAAATTTTATGGTACCTTTCACGAAAATATTCTGGATATATTATTTATTATATTATTTATATATTCTTTATCTAACTTTCGAAAAATTTATTTTTTTTACATCAATTGATAGTTTTTGAGTTGCTTTTTCATAAGAAATAAAAATTATTCTTTCATGTGAAAGTTTAAATTGTTATTAAACTGCAAAGTGAGATTCTTTATAAATGGTAACATATTTAGATTGTGGAAGAACACTTAACAATTTTTTATTCGTAAATTCGAAAAATAATTTCAAAAATAAAATGTTCTTTGGATAGAATAAGAAAATGCACTTATCTATAATTGACAGAAATTAGGCCTTTAAGTGTGTGTAATCTGATTTTAATTTAATTCTCAATCATTCATTTCTCAGTTGAATAGAACTCATTTGGTTAAATTTAAAAAAATTTTTTACCAAATTAATTCCTCTTAACTATGAATCTTATTAGAATAATTACTAATAATTAACTGATCAGAACAAATGCGATGAGAATTTAGATAAGAGTCTGTAAATAATTAATTGTCAATAAAAACATATTTGTTAAAATTAAAGCTGCTCTTCTATTACTATCCGAAGACAAAAGCATTGTCACGATATTTCGCGGCCAAACCTGCAGGGAGCGCTACGGGCTTTAAAATGAATATTTTATTAAACCTCAATTTTAATTGGAAATATTCCAGGATCTCGTAAAATAACCCTGTTTTTGTTGCTTAAACATTCCCTATTTTTAATTTTACTCTTGTGCATCTCCTCAAAATCATGAATTTCAATAGAATCTTGGAAAATAATCCCCAGATTTGTTCCTGTGTATCCGCGCATGCGTATTAAATGTTCTAGTGAAGCTTCCTTTTCCGTCTGTTAAGAAAAAGGTTGGTGTCAGTTTTTGGAGGATTTCGAGAAAATCCGTTTTTTACGCGATAATCGTCAAACTGACGATATCGTGAAGTAAAATTCGGACATCCGTATATCCCGAGTGTTTCCGGGATTTCGATATTTTTTGGATATTTTGTGAAGTTTAGATTTATTTTGCAGAACCAAAATGGTCCAGCGTCTTACGTACAGGCGACGGTTGTCGTACAACACAAAAAGCAACAGGAGACGTGTGTAAGTGTTCAATTCCTACTGTTCATCAATAAATTAAACTATTTCCCCAAATAATTCCTAAAAAATCGGGATTATTTCTTCAAAAAATTCGGGTTTTTGTTCCGATCTGTGTGAAAATTTGAGGTTATGTTTTGGTTCCGCGACTTAATTTCCCACGTGGACTGAATTCTGTGGTGACAAAAATGTAAAGTGGATTAAATTTAGTCTGACGCTTTTAAAAGATATGAAATTTTGATTTATCGAACTTATATCAAATTTGAAGTAAAGAGGTAAAGAGATTGAGAAAATGTGAAAGTGAGGTTATGTTCTACGTGGAATGTGTCAAATTATTTTTATAAAGGTTTTGGTCTGAATTTTTTGGGTTTAGTATTAAATTTGACTAATTTGTTGATTACATTTAGGTTGATCTGAGGGTTTTATGTGCTATGCGGATATGTTTGTCACATTATTTGAAGATTTTTTTAATGTTCAAGATTTGGTTAATTTTGGTTCTAAAGTCGGAAATTATTGATAAATTATTTGTGATATCAGATAGGCATTTAGTGGGGGTTAAATTTAAAGTTCATTGAAGGTTTAAATTTCATTTTTTTTCATTACTTTAAGAAAATTTATTAGATTGAATGTGTTGGTGACGTCCTGTAAATTTGCGTGTTTAAACATATTTATGTATACATTTAAAATAGCAAAGGGAATGTCCATGAAAAATGTGGAAAATTCTGAAATTGTCAAAGAAAAATATTAGGATAAAACTTAAGTTTAAAATTAAAGATCCAGGTAAAAAGAAAAATTTAAGGCTCTTGGAATCAAGGTCTAACCTCAAAATTTAATCGCCTCATTTTATTAAATAAATTGTATTATGACATCATTTCTAGACATTAAGGGTTAATCCTTTTTTTAATAGAAGTGTATGTGTGTAAAGGCATAAGACATAAACACTTATATTTAAAATAGAACTACCGCTTACTATTTAAAAAATATTCAGTGTCAGTATTTATTGAGTAACATCAGGCAATTAAAATTTCTGTTTAGAGCAGTTTCTAGCAAAATCATTTTAAAAGTGCACACAAAATATTACTACTATTGTATAATAAATACAGATTTCTAAAAACTGGAGGTAAAGTACAATTAGAAATGTCTAATTTTATCAAACATTTTGTGGTTGAATTTTAAATTGTACAAGTGATTGCAAGTTAAATGCAAAAAACGTTAACCGAATTTGGAATTTATAAAAATCATTGTTAAATTACAGAAAATTTTGAAAATATCTTCGGTGCGCATATCAGTAAAAAAATTAAATAAATATATATTTTGAGGGATGTTTATAGAAACTTTATGATTACATGTATCATATATTTTACACAAATATTTTTCTTACAAACAATTGTTGCAATTTTTTCAACATTTTTGTTACAAATTGTTGCATTGTGAAACAGTTTTTTTTACACGTATGTTCAGAAACTGCTTCGATACTGTAGAGAAAGCTTTAAAATGAGTTTAAGAACATTAAAATATGTTGTTTATTTCGGATTCTACTTATAAATGGATGAAGCGGTTTAATCCCAGTCTCGTTTTATACAGATTTTGAGAGCATTCAATCCTTTAAAGAAAAAAAATTTAGCTTTGACAAAATTAAAAGCATTAATTGTTTATTTATCATAAATGACACCATTTTTTATCAACACATTCTAGAGTGAATGAAACATATGCTTGTTTGAAATTACATTTTAGTTAATACGAAAAATGTGTTTTGTATTTCACTTTTTTTTTTGTTATTTTAATTTAAGCCCCTTTCTAATTTGAGGCGATACATTTTCCCGCGAAATTTAATTAATGTAATTATTATTGGCGCATTTGTTAACAAATTTAGCTATTGAGACAACTGAAATTTGAAATGAAACGTTAGATGTAAACAGGAAGTCATTCTTGTTTGCATAGTTAATAAAAGTTGAAGATAAGATTTTTTTAATCCTAACTCAAAATGCTCATTAAACTCTTTATACTATATGACATTAATTTAAATTGCACTAATAGTACACTAATTTCAAGATTTGGTCCCTATGGTACATAACATTCAATGCCTATTTCAGAATTATCTTGAATTCTGAAATATTTCAGGTTATTTTTAAAGATTCCGTAAACTGTTAAAAGATTTCAATAATCTGAAGGGATCTTAGGGCATTTTTAAAAATTCTAAGGAATTCTCAAGAGCTTTTACAAGTTTAAAATAATTTTTTAAAGATTTCAAGGAATTTTTAAAATTATTTTTATTAATTTGAAGAGAGATTTCAGGACAAAGAATTTTCTAAAATATTTTGAAAGATATGAACCTATACAGTTTTTAGATATTTAAAAATATCGGGTTTTTATAAGGTTTCCGAGAGTTTCATTGATTGTAAAATGTCGTTAAAGCTCTCAGGGTAATTTATTACATTTTCCAGGATTTCAGGAAATTTCAGATTACATAGTATGTCACAAAATTTTATAATATGTCAGTGTCTTTTAAAGAATTTTCTCATAAGAAGTGAGATTTTTCGTAGGGTTTCAATACTTTGAATATCATTAGAAATTATTTTTTGAATTTCACCCTGAATTCTTCTAAATTTACTTAATTCTACTTCATTCAATTGCTTTTTAGAAAGTTTTAAAAATTTCATTGATCCTGGTGATCAATTGATAAAATGATCAAAGGACTCGAACTATTTTTAGTTATTTTTTAAATATCTTGGTATTTTCAAGAGCTTTAAACCATTTTAAAGGATTTTAACAGATTTTAAACGATTTGAAATATTTGTCTGCTATTTTAAAATATGGCAAAGCAATTTTTTATTGATTTCAGTAATTTAATGGCACTTTAAAGATTTTGCAATATTTTAGGCTATTTTAAAAGGTTCCCAGAAATTTTCATGAGCTTTATACAATTTCCAAGTGTTTTGCTCATTTTTATGTATTTAGAAAAATTTGCATGATGTTTTAAAGTATTTCGAAATATATGAAAAGATTATACAGGATCCATAATGTTTTAAGCAAATTTCAAAGAATTTATACAGAAGAAGTAAGGAATTTAGTAGGGCTTCAAAGATTTCACGAGATTTTTGGATATTTTTTACAATTGCTTTGGAATTCGCCCTGAATCCTTATTAATTTATTATGAACTCCTTTAAATCCCCTTTGAATTCTTCGAAATTCTCTCAATTTTGAACTCGTATAACTAACCTTAATTTTCGTATATATTTCTGAAACTTCTTTTGAATGTCCATTGCTTTAAGTTCACTTATTTGCTTTTTAATTCAGCTCCATTTGTTATGTATCTCATCGAATTTTTCTCATTTCCTTAATTGCTCTAAATTGACTCAAATTTTATCATATCAATGAGATTTTTTCGATTCTTGAAATTTGTTCGAATTCATTTGGATTCTTTTGAATTGTTAAATTGCTTTGTAGCCATTAGTCAATTCTTTGGTAAGCAATTAGTAGGGTTTCAAAGATTTGAAGAGAAACGATTTTTTTTAATTTACCCTAAATTCTTTGGAATTATCTTTAAATTTTGTATTTATTTAAATTCTTCTAAATTGACTCAATTATATTAAATTCAATTGATTTTAAAAATTTTTAAACGTTTTTATTTAATTGATCCTAATTTTTTTTAAGCTTGCCGCGACAATTTCATCGAGTTTTTTTCTTTTACCAACTTTACGAAAATCTGTGAAATTTTTGTTATTTTTAAAATTGTTTTTAATTAATTTGAACTCTGGAATTTAACTTCAAATGTTTTGAAGCCTTACGAATTTATCATAAATTCGTTAACATTCGAGCGCATAAAAGTACTCCATAAGTGTGAGAAAAGATAAACCGTTGGTCCTTTTTTTTTATTCCATATGAATTGTGAGACCTGAAATTTCATTATTATTAAATTTAATATAAACTGAAAAAATTAAAATTTCTAATAAATGATATTTTTATAATTAGCATTTCAATTGTTTAATTTAAATATAAATTTTGTAAAAATGCTTGGGTTTGTAAAATTTAAACATGTAAACTCGTATAAACTAAAGATATATGTTAAAAATGTTTTCAGTGTCCGCACTCCTGGTGGCAAATTAGTTTACCAGTACTTGAAGAAGCCAAAGAAGATCCCAAGATGCGGACAGTGCAAAGACAAACTAAGAGGCATCCAACCGGCACGACCAATGGAACGATCTCGCATGTGCAAGCGTAAGAAGACCGTAAAGCGCGTCTATGGTGGAGTCCTTTGTCACAAATGTGTGAAGGAAAGGTATGTTACTAATTTTCAAACCCATTATTTCGTCTTTATAATACTTAACAGTAAACAGTTCGCAGATTTATAGAAAAAATTTCACTATTTCACATTCTTTTAAGGCCATGTAATATTTACCCGATTCCTACTTTACCGACATTTTTGTCAAAAAGTACGTCTTCTTGAATTTAGATATCAATTTTGCTATTATAACGTTACTTAGGGCTTTTTGGTGTGTGTTTTTGAAAAAATGTCGATGAGTTAGGAATCTGGTAGTCATTACATGCCCTTAAAGTTAATTTAGCCATATAGATTAGAGACATTCTTGCTTTAAATAAAGTCTTTACGTTCGTTATTTCCTATTGTATATTTGCAGGGTGTCTACCCTACCTGGAAAACCTGGAATTTTCAGAGATTTTTCATACATCTGGAAATGTCTGGGATTTTTTTGTCAAGTCAGGGAATTTTTCCGAGAGCGTGCTTATTTTTTTTTAATTGCAATATAAAATTGAATAACAATGATTCTTTACTTGTAGAAGTAGCTTTATATTACTGTATTTTATTATTTTGTTGATAAGTCGTTTTCTTTTTTTTTGTGTTTGAAATTAAGTTTTATAACTGAAAATTCAGCTATTTTAGTTTTGGTTGAAAATTATCGGTTTTTAGTTCAAATTCATGTATTTTGTTTCAAATTTTTTCTTTGTTTGATTCAACTGCTTTTGATTAAAAATTAAAGTTTTTTTGTTGGATTGTTAATTACTACATTTTTCTGTCAGAAATCATTTTTTTGATCATGAAAACCTAAGAACTTCGTGAAAAGTTAAGCTCTTTTGTTAAAAATTAATTTTCATTGTTTGAAGACTCATCGTTTTAACTTAAAATTTATTTCTGCAAGAAAAATAAGCTATTTTGTCCCAAAAAAATCTAAATATCAATTTTTTTTAACTGCAGATATAACTTCTAATTCAATATTCCATCTTTTTCATTACAAATTTGATTATTCTAGTTAAAAATTCAACATTTTAATTGCAAATTGTTTTTTTTTGTATTTTAAAATTCAACTATTTGAATGCAAATTCATGTATTTTCTTAAGAATTCGGCTTTTTGGTACAAATTAATCTTCCTGGTTGAAATCGATATTTTTAGTTGAAAATTCACGTTCTTGGTTAAAAATTCAACTATTCCAGTTAAATTTATCATTTTATTTAAAAATGCATCGGTTTAGTTAAAAATTTATATTTTTTATTTCAAAATTCATGTTTTTTTTTGTACAAAAATTGTCTTTGTTGGTATGACATTAATTTTATTGTTAAAAAATTAATCTTTTTGCTTGAAAATACAAGTATTTGAGTTAAATATTCATAATTTTAGTGGAAAATTAACCACTTTGTTTGAAAAGTTTTTTTTTTCGAAAATTAATTTTTTTAACTGAAAACTAAAAATGTTTTGTTTATTTTAAATTAAATCCCATCATTGATCTTTTTTAGTTAAAAATTCAACCATTTATTTATGGATGCATGTACTTTATTGAAAAATCGTCTTTTGTCGTAGAAAATCTATCTTTTCGGTTAAAAGTTCATCTGTCTTGTTTAAAATGAAATATTTTTAATTTAAAAATTAGGAGTTAAGCGGTTCCAATTGAATTTAATATAGTTCCTACAATAATTTTATCTAAATATGCACTGAGTTTTAAGTATAAGAAGATATAAAAATTTGGTTGAATTATTATTCAAAGTCATGAACTTTAGGAACAAATTCAGGATATGATTAATTATGTTTGTAGTGTTATTTACTTAATCGATAGTTCTAACAAATTTAGAATATCTTGAATTATTAATTAATAATTATTACAAAAAGAATAGTTACATCTTTAATTGTTACGGCATATTTTTCCAGGATTTGAGTAGGCACTCTGATTAAATTGTAAATAAAACCTCGGATATACGATTAATATACCCTTTTTGATTTTATTTAATAATTTTGAGCGCTTTAAATATAAAGTTTTTTAATTTAAATTTCTTGGCTGAATCATAACATGATTTATTCGCGATTGAAAGATTTAATTTGGAAAACTGTAGAAATGTTTGCAATTAAAAGGGGAATATTCAAATATTGTTATATTGAATTTATATTACTTTTTACAGGATTGTCCGTGCTTTCCTGATTGAAGAACAGAAAATTGTGATCAAGGTTATCAGGGCGCAGCAAGCATCTGCGAAAACGAAGAAAGCCGAAAAGTAAAGTTAGAATCAACTTTTCCTTTATCTTAAATAAAAACTGAAAAATCGAATATATGTGAGTCAATTTTTCCTTATTAGAAAATAATTTTCTGAACCTATTTAACAAATCCTTTCCCGACGATTTTGTATTTTATAATCACTTCAAGCCGATTGTAAATTTTAGAATCTATTTTGGTGGATTTTCAGTTTTGAAGTTTTCAAATCTCCACATTTTGAAAATAAGTTTAGATCATATTTTATATTTTTTATGGTCATTTCTGGTCTAAATTTAAATTTCCATATTTATTTGAAGTTCATAAAAAAGTTTATGTTGATTTTAGAGTAGAAGTATTTCTTAGTGACATTTTTTAGGTCCAATTTTTTATTACGAAAGCTATTAGAAATAGAGTTTGTAAATAAAGGAAAACCATTCAAAGCGCAATTTTGAAAGGAAATAATTATTTTAAAATTTTAATCTGATAGTCATAGATTTATAAATAGCTTTATTAAACTGCTTCGAATTTAATTTATTTTCCCTGAGCTTTATTTTCATTTTCAATTTGAACTTTACAACTTAGTGAATTTCCTATTAGTTTGAACATTTGTTCAATTTATTAAATATTGAATAGAATTAAAATAATGTCAAATAAAACCATAAACTTTAAAAGCTCAACAATTTTAGGTTTGTAAGCTGACCAATTTTAAAAGTCATCTATAAACTTTAAAAGCTCAACAATTTTAGGTTTGTAAGCTGACCAATTTTAAAAGTCATCTGTAAACTTTAAAAGCTCAACAATTTTAGGTTTGTAAGCTGACCAATTTTAAAAGTCATCTATAATTTTATTTCTTCGAATTTTATTTAAAGTTAATATGTACTAAATTTTATTTTTCATTTATTTGAATTAATACTAATCAAATTATTATTAAAGGAGTAAACTTTTTATATTATGTACTTCATTCGGGGCTGCAAAATCAGGGGTCAGTTTCTGGTGCAAGATTTTGTCCCGTAACTCGGATTTTTTTTTGTTGAAAAACGTCCAACATCATATTTTAGTGGATCAAGTGATCAAGCTTAAAAAAAGTGTTCAACAACCAATAGTCTCGGATTTGCGGTCTTTTAAAAAATCCCGTTTTTTTTTTGTTTTTTTTTTCTGCTAAAAAGAACAATCTGTTTTTAGTTTCATTGTAGCTCATATCCTGATTCACATATGCAAAAATGGTAAATGGGTGAATTAAAGTAGACGTAATTACCTGTGATTTAAAAGAAAAAATACATCGTATCTTTATGTTATAGTAACTGTATTTATCTATTTTGTTGAGAATTCTTTTTTTTATGAAAAATTAAATATTCTATTTTTGGTTAAAATTCAACAGTTTTTAATTTTTTCTCTTTCTTAGCTGAAAATCCAAAACTCGTTTTGAGAAGTCGTCTTTTTACATTCAATGCAACTGTTTTTGAGCAAAAATTAAAATATTTTCTTGTTGCAGTGTCAATTAAAATTCATCGCTTTTTTGAAAATATAACTATTTTATTTAATTAGTTTTTTTTAAAAGGTTTTTCTACTAAAAATGTTACTTATTCCAGTTAAATATTACATCATTTTAGTTGAATATAGATTTTTTTAACTGAAAATGAAACTATTCCTGTTTTGGTTGACATTTATTTTTTAGGTTAAAATTCATGTATTTTGTTAAATATTCCTCTTATAGCAGAAATTAATCTTCTTTGTTGAAAATAACATTTTGGTTTGAAAACTTAACTCTTATAGTTAAGGATTCATCATTTTAGTTAAAAATCCATCAGTTTGGTTAATAATTTAAGTATTCCGTTTTTTGTTGAAAATTGATATTTTTAAATTAAAAATTAAACTATTCCGTTAAAAATTCATCACTTTGTTTCAAAATGTAACTGTTTTTAACCCTTTGAAACACAGCGTCTCATATATGAGACACCAATCTTGAATCGGTTATTCATGATTTAAATTCAATTTTTGGGATATCGCTCCAATGTCTTTTGCATATTTCGACTTCTAAGATGCCAATGTTGAAGTTTTACGATGGATCATGATGATCGTGCAAATATGGCAAGCGGTATAAATAAACAAAGTGTTGAAAATGCCTGTTTTACAGAATAAATGTAATTGTGGGCAGTCTATGGGGACTAGAAAAGTGAAACTCGGTAATCTTAGGTTTTCGGGGTCGCTGAAAACGAATCCGAAGTCAAAATTCAAAATGGCTGATAGAATATGGCGGACGAAAAATATGAAAATTGATCAGATTTGCTTCATATGTGTTTTTTCGGGGGTTTTCAGGGTCGCTGAACACGAATCCAACGTCATAATTGCAAAAGAAAAAATGGCGGATCCAATATGGCGGGCGAAATATATGAAAATTGATCCTATTTGCTTGATGTTTGTTACTCGGAAGTTTTCGGGGTTGCTGAAAACGAATCCGACGTCAGAATTGCAAAATTCAAAATGTCGGATCCAATATGGCATACGAAAAATATGAAAATTGATTAGATTTGCTTCATATGTGTTACTCGGGGGGTTTCAGGGTCGCTGAACACGAATCCAACGTCATAATTGCAAAATACAAAATGGCGGATCAAATATGGCGACCTGAAAAAATAATGACTGATCTGATTGGCTCGAAAGTTGTCACTCTGGGGCTTTCGGGGTCGTTGAAAACGAATTCAATGTCAGAATAACAAAATTCAATATGCAGAATGTATGTCTACAAATTCTTGTGCCATTTTACGAATGACAAGTGACTAAAAAGATAATTGTGACTGTCAGAGACGCAAAAATTCTAACGCGTGCTAAGCGTCGTGTCCGTGTACAATTAGAAATATCGCAGATACCTACAGTAGAGATGTGGAATAAATTTCAAAATAAATAATAAACGGAAATATACCTTCCAAAAGGACGTCA